>SOPI01000193.1:0-37500 GCA_021307395.1 Trypanosoma vivax
GACGGCACAGTAGCGGCGACACCCCTCTGCAACGATCGCTCCAGTGCCCATGCTGCCCCAATGAAGTGCGCGCTTAAACAGCACCCCACAACGCACCTGGAGGCGAAGCACGGCCAACCGAGAAGGGAGGCCAAGCGCAACTCGCTGAAGGTTTAGTGCAAGGAGTCTGCGGCGCACCTCCTGCAGTGCCCAAGCTTGCGAGGCTAAGGAAGAAGCACGGTCTGGAAACCCTGAAGGACGGGGAGTTGTTCTTCAGCGCTCAACTGGCCAGCTTCTTGAAGGAACTCTTCAAGCTGGAGAGCACATCCGCTCCCACACCCGACGAACCAGAATCGAGACCTGCTCGAGCCGTAAAGAGGCATCGCTCGCCCCGGAGCTGGATACCACCTACCCCCCCTTCTGTGGCACCGAAGCGGATTGGGGTGCGCACTGCAAGAGGCATGCGAAAGCATGTCCGGGAAGCCGATTCGCCATCCAAGGCAATCTGCTTCAAAGTTCCCCTGGATGAAGCGAGGATGGGATCTGGGTTGCGTTCAACGCCCCCTGCCGGTCTGCAGAGTCGGGGGACCGGCCGCGAGTCTAGCGCAGCACGAGCAGATTAAAAGCACAATGAAAAAAAAAAACCAATGTTTCCCTGGTGACATCGGGCACCTCATCGTGGTGCCAGGGTCTCGCACTCTGTCTAGGAGGAAGCCAGGCCCCCGCACCATGCCCGGTCCGACAGGACTGGGGCGGGCAAGAGGCTGACGGCTACCGGAGAGGAAGTATGCAGCACCACCGGCACTCTGGGGTGAATGAAGTTGTTCGAATACTTCCCTGCACGTGCGGGCGTGCTGCGTTAACTGGGGTCGGCAGGGGATGGGGACGCGGACGCGGAGAGACCGTGGAAACGTCCCCGAGTGGGTCGCCGCACGGAAGAGAAAGCAGGGAGAACTTACGTGTGTGGCAGATGCGGTAGTGCGTACAGACAGTGGCGCTCGCTGGTTTGGCACACGCGCATGCACCATAAGGACGCTACGGTAGTGAGGCGGAAGATGAAGGACGGCACAGTAGCGGCGACACCCCTCCTGCAACGATCGCTCCAGTGCCCATGCTGCCCAATGAAGTGCGCGCTTAAACAGCACCCCACAACGCACCTGGAGGCGAAGCACGGCCAACCGAGAAGGGAGGCCAAGCGCAACTCGCTGAAGGTTTAGTGCAAGGAGTCTGCGGCGCACCTCCTGCAGTGCCCAAGCTTGCGAGGGCTAAGGAAGAAGCACGGTCTGGAAACCCTGAAGGACGGGGAGTTGTTCTTCAGCGCTCAACTGGCCAGCTTCTTGAAGGAACTCTTCAAGCTGGAGAGCACATCCGCTCCCACACCCGACGAACCAGAATCGAGACCTGCTCGAGCCGTAAAGAGGCATCGCTCGCCCACGGAGCTGGATACCACCTACCCCCCCTTCTGTGGCACCGAAGCGGATTGGGGTGCGCACTGCAAGAGGCATGCGAAAGCATGTCCGGGAAGCCGATTCGCCATCCAAGGCAATCTGCTTCAAAGTTCCCCTGGATGAAGCGAGGATGGGATCTGGGTTGCGTTCAACGCCCCCTGCCGGTCTGCAGAGTCGGGGGACCGGCCGCGAGTCTAGCGCAGCACGAGCAGATTAAAAGCACAATGAAAAAAAAAAACCAATGTTTCCCTGGTGACATCGGGCACCTCATCGTGGTGCCAGGGTCTCGCACTCTGTCTAGGAGGAAGCCAGGCCCCCGCACCATGCCCGGTCCGACAGGACTGGGGCGGGCAAGAGGCTGACGGCTACCGGAGAGGAAGTATGCAGCACCACCGGCACTCTGGGGTGAATGAAGTTGTTCGAATACTTCCCTGCACGTGCGGGCGTGCTGCGTTAACTGGGGTCGGCAGGGGATGGGGACGCGGACGCGGAGAGACCGTGGAAACGTCCCCGAGTGGGTCGCCGCACGGAAGAGAAAGCAGGGAGAACTTACGTGTGTGGCAGATGCGGTAGTGCGTACAGACAGTGGCGCTCGCTGGTTTGGCACACGCGCATGCACCATAAGGACGCTACGGTAGTGAGGCGGAAGATGAAGGACGGCACAGTAGCGGCGACACCCCTCCTGCAACGATCGCTCCAGTGCCCATGCTGCCCAATGAAGTGCGCGCTTAAACAGCACCCCACAACGCACCTGGAGGCGAAGCACGGCCAACCGAGAAGGGAGGCCAAGCGCAACTCGCTGAAGGTTTAGTGCAAGGAGTCTGCGGCGCACCTCCTGCAGTGCCCAAGCTTGCGAGGGCTAAGGAAGAAGCACGGTCTGGAAACCCTGAAGGACGGGGAGTTGTTCTTCAGCGCTCAACTGGCCAGCTTCTTGAAGGAACTCTTCAAGCTGGAGAGCACATCCGCTCCCACACCCGACGAACCAGAATCGAGACCTGCTCGAGCCGTAAAGAGGCATCGCTCGCCCACGGAGCTGGATACCACCTACCCCCCTTCTGTGGCACCGAAGCGGATTGGGGTGCGCACTGCAAGAGGCATGCGAAAGCATGTCCGGGAAGCCGATTCGCCATCCAAGGCAATCTGCTTCAAAGTTCCCCTGGATGAAGCGAGGATGGGATCTGGGTTGCGTTCAACGCCCCCTGCCGGTCTGCAGAGTCGGGGGACCGGCCGCGAGTCTAGCGCAGCACGAGCAGATTAAAAGCACAATGAAAAAAAAAAACCAATGTTTCCCTGGTGACATCGGGCACCTCATCGTGGTGCCAGGGTCTCGCACTCTGTCTAGGAGGAAGCCAGGCCCCCGCACCATGCCCGGTCCGACAGGACTGGGGCGGGCAAGAGGCTGACGGCTACCGGAGAGGAAGTATGCAGCACCACCGGCACTCTGGGGTGAATGAAGTTGTTCGAATACTTCCCTGCACGTGCGGGCGTGCTGCGTTAACTGGGGTCGGCAGGGGATGGGGACGCGGACGCGGAGAGACCGTGGAAACGTCCCCGAGTGGGTCGCCGCACGGAAGAGAAAGCAGGGAGAACTTACGTGTGTGGCAGATGCGGTAGTGCGTACAGACAGTGGCGCTCGCTGGTTTGGCACACGCGCATGCACCATAAGGACGCTACGGTAGTGAGGCGGAAGATGAAGGACGGCACAGTAGCGGCGACACCCCTCCTGCAACGATCGCTCCAGTGCCCATGCTGCCCAATGAAGTGCGCGCTTAAACAGCACCCCACAACGCACCTGGAGGCGAAGCACGGCCAACCGAGAAGGGAGGCCAAGCGCAACTCGCTGAAGGTTTAGTGCAAGGAGTCTGCGGCGCACCTCCTGCAGTGCCCAAGCTTGCGAGGGCTAAGGAAGAAGCACGGTCTGGAAACCCTGAAGGACGGGGAGTTGTTCTTCAGCGCTCAACTGGCCAGCTTCTTGAAGGAACTCTTCAAGCTGGAGAGCACATCCGCTCCCACACCCGACGAACCAGAATCGAGACCTGCTCGAGCCGTAAAGAGGCATCGCTCGCCCACGGAGCTGGATACCACCTACCCCCCCTTCTGTGGCACCGAAGCGGATTGGGGTGCGCACTGCAAGAGGCATGCGAAAGCATGTCCGGGAAGCCGATTCGCCATCCAAGGCAATCTGCTTCAAAGTTCCCCTGGATGAAGCGAGGATGGGATCTGGGTTGCGTTCAACGCCCCCTGCCGGTCTGCAGAGTCGGGGGACCGGCCGCGAGTCTAGCGCAGCACGAGCAGATTAAAAGCACAATGAAAAAAAAAACCAATGTTTCCCTGGTGACATCGGGCACCTCATCGTGGTGCCAGGGTCTCGCACTCTGTCTAGGAGGAAGCCAGGCCCCCGCACCATGCCCGGTCCGACAGGACTGGGGCGGGCAAGAGGCTGACGGCTACCGGAGAGGAAGTATGCAGCACCACCGGCACTCTGGGGTGAATGAAGTTGTTCGAATACTTCCCTGCACGTGCGGGCGTGCTGCGTTAACTGGGGTCGGCAGGGGATGGGGACGCGGACGCGGAGAGACCGTGGAAACGTCCCCGAGTGGGTCGCCGCACGGAAGAGAAAGCAGGGAGAACTTACGTGTGTGGCAGATGCGGTAGTGCGTACAGACAGTGGCGCTCGCTGGTTTGGCACACGCGCATGCACCATAAGGACGCTACGGTAGTGAGGCGGAAGATGAAGGACGGCACAGTAGCGGCGACACCCCTCCTGCAACGATCGCTCCAGTGCCCATGCTGCCCAATGAAGTGCGCGCTTAAACAGCACCCCACAACGCACCTGGAGGCGAAGCACGGCCAACCGAGAAGGGAGGCCAAGCGCAACTCGCTGAAGGTTTAGTGCAAGGAGTCTGCGGCGCACCTCCTGCAGTGCCCAAGCTTGCGAGGGCTAAGGAAGAAGCACGGTCTGGAAACCCTGAAGGACGGGGAGTTGTTCTTCAGCGCTCAACTGGCCAGCTTCTTGAAGGAACTCTTCAAGCTGGAGAGCACATCCGCTCCCACACCCGACGAACCAGAATCGAGACCTGCTCGAGCCGTAAAGAGGCATCGCTCGCCCACGGAGCTGGATACCACCTACCCCCCCTTCTGTGGCACCGAAGCGGATTGGGGTGCGCACTGCAAGAGGCATGCGAAAGCATGTCCGGGAAGCCGATTCGCCATCCAAGGCAATCTGCTTCAAAGTTCCCCTGGATGAAGCGAGGATGGGATCTGGGTTGCGTTCAACGCCCCCTGCCGGTCTGCAGAGTCGGGGGACCGGCCGCGAGTCTAGCGCAGCACGAGCAGATTAAAAGCACAATGAAAAAAAAAACCAATGTTTCCCTGGTGACATCGGGCACCTCATCGTGGTGCCAGGGTCTCGCACTCTGTCTAGGAGGAAGCCAGGCCCCCGCACCATGCCCGGTCCGACAGGACTGGGGCGGGCAAGAGGCTGACGGCTACCGGAGAGGAAGTATGCAGCACCACCGGCACTCTGGGGTGAATGAAGTTGTTCGAATACTTCCCTGCACGTGCGGGCGTGCTGCGTTAACTGGGGTCGGCAGGGGATGGGGACGCGGACGCGGAGAGACCGTGGAAACGTCCCCGAGTGGGTCGCCGCACGGAAGAGAAAGCAGGGAGAACTTACGTGTGTGGCAGATGCGGTAGTGCGTACAGACAGTGGCGCTCGCTGGTTTGGCACACGCGCATGCACCATAAGGACGCTACGGTAGTGAGGCGGAAGATGAAGGACGGCACAGTAGCGGCGACACCCCTCCTGCAACGATCGCTCCAGTGCCCATGCTGCCCAATGAAGTGCGCGCTTAAACAGCACCCCACAACGCACCTGGAGGCGAAGCACGGCCAACCGAGAAGGGAGGCCAAGCGCAACTCGCTGAAGGTTTAGTGCAAGGAGTCTGCGGCGCACCTCCTGCAGTGCCCAAGCTTGCGAGGGCTAAGGAAGAAGCACGGTCTGGAAACCCTGAAGGACGGGGAGTTGTTCTTCAGCGCTCAACTGGCCAGCTTCTTGAAGGAACTCTTCAAGCTGGAGAGCACATCCGCTCCCACACCCGACGAACCAGAATCGAGACCTGCTCGAGCCGTAAAGAGGCATCGCTCGCCCACGGAGCTGGATACCACCTACCCCCCCTTCTGTGGCACCGAAGCGGATTGGGGTGCGCACTGCAAGAGGCATGCGAAAGCATGTCCGGGAAGCCGATTCGCCATCCAAGGCAATCTGCTTCAAAGTTCCCCTGGATGAAGCGAGGATGGGATCTGGGTTGCGTTCAACGCCCCCTGCCGGTCTGCAGAGTCGGGGGACCGGCCGCGAGTCTAGCGCAGCACGAGCAGATTAAAAGCACAATGAAAAAAAAAACCAATGTTTCCCTGGTGACATCGGGCACCTCATCGTGGTGCCAGGGTCTCGCACTCTGTCTAGGAGGAAGCCAGGCCCCCGCACCATGCCCGGTCCGACAGGACTGGGGCGGGCAAGAGGCTGACGGCTACCGGAGAGGAAGTATGCAGCACCACCGGCACTCTGGGGTGAATGAAGTTGTTCGAATACTTCCCTGCACGTGCGGGCGTGCTGCGTTAACTGGGGTCGGCAGGGGATGGGGACGCGGACGCGGAGAGACCGTGGAAACGTCCCCGAGTGGGTCGCCGCACGGAAGAGAAAGCAGGGAGAACTTACGTGTGTGGCAGATGCGGTAGTGCGTACAGACAGTGGCGCTCGCTGGTTTGGCACACGCGCATGCACCATAAGGACGCTACGGTAGTGAGGCGGAAGATGAAGGACGGCACAGTAGCGGCGACACCCCTCCTGCAACGATCGCTCCAGTGCCCATGCTGCCCAATGAAGTGCGCGCTTAAACAGCACCCCACAACGCACCTGGAGGCGAAGCACGGCCAACCGAGAAGGGAGGCCAAGCGCAACTCGCTGAAGGTTTAGTGCAAGGAGTCTGCGGCGCACCTCCTGCAGTGCCCAAGCTTGCGAGGGCTAAGGAAGAAGCACGGTCTGGAAACCCTGAAGGACGGGGAGTTGTTCTTCAGCGCTCAACTGGCCAGCTTCTTGAAGGAACTCTTCAAGCTGGAGAGCACATCCGCTCCCACACCCGACGAACCAGAATCGAGACCTGCTCGAGCCGTAAAGAGGCATCGCTCGCCCACGGAGCTGGATACCACCTACCCCCCCTTCTGTGGCACCGAAGCGGATTGGGGTGCGCACTGCAAGAGGCATGCGAAAGCATGTCCGGGAAGCCGATTCGCCATCCAAGGCAATCTGCTTCAAAGTTCCCCTGGATGAAGCGAGGATGGGATCTGGGTTGCGTTCAACGCCCCCTGCCGGTCTGCAGAGTCGGGGGACCGGCCGCGAGTCTAGCGCAGCACGAGCAGATTAAAAGCACAATGAAAAAAAAAACCAATGTTTCCCTGGTGACATCGGGCACCTCATCGTGGTGCCAGGGTCTCGCACTCTGTCTAGGAGGAAGCCAGGCCCCCGCACCATGCCCGGTCCGACAGGACTGGGGCGGGCAAGAGGCTGACGGCTACCGGAGAGGAAGTATGCAGCACCACCGGCACTCTGGGGTGAATGAAGTTGTTCGAATACTTCCCTGCACGTGCGGGCGTGCTGCGTTAACTGGGGTCGGCAGGGATGGGGACGCGGACGCGGAGAGACCGTGGAAACGTCCCCGAGTGGGTCGCCGCACGGAAGAGAAAGCAGGGAGAACTTACGTGTGTGGCAGATGCGGTAGTGCGTACAGACAGTGGCGCTCGCTGGTTTGGCACACGCGCATGCACCATAAGGACGCTACGGTAGTGAGGCGGAAGATGAAGGACGGCACAGTAGCGGCGACACCCCTCCTGCAACGATCGCTCCAGTGCCCATGCTGCCCAATGAAGTGCGCGCTTAAACAGCACCCCACAACGCACCTGGAGGCGAAGCACGGCAACCGAGAAGGGAGGCCAAGCGCAACTCGCTGAAGGTTTAGTGCAAGGAGTCTGCGGCGCACCTCCTGCAGTGCCCAAGCTTGCGAGGGCTAAGGAAGAAGCACGGTCTGGAAACCCTGAAGGACGGGGAGTTGTTCTTCAGCGCTCAACTGGCCAGCTTCTTGAAGGAACTCTTCAAGCTGGAGAGCACATCCGCTCCCACACCCGACGAACCAGAATCGAGACCTGCTCGAGCCGTAAAGAGGCATCGCTCGCCCACGGAGCTGGATACCACCTACCCCCCCTTCTGTGGCACCGAAGCGGATGGGGTGCGCACTGCAAGAGGCATGCGAAAGCATGTCCGGGAAGCCGATTCGCCATCCAAGGCAATCTGCTTCAAAGTTCCCCTGGATGAAGCGAGGATGGGATCTGGGTTGCGTTCAACGCCCCCTGCCGGTCTGCAGAGTCGGGGGACCGGCCGCGAGTCTAGCGCAGCACGAGCAGATTAAAAGCACAATGAAAAAAAAAAACCAATGTTTCCCTGGTGACATCGGGCACCTCATCGTGGTGCCAGGGTCTCGCACTCTGTCTAGGAGGAAGCCAGGCCCCCGCACCATGCCCGGTCCGACAGGACTGGGGCGGGCAAGAGGCTGACGGCTACCGGAGAGGAAGTATGCAGCACCACCGGCACTCTGGGGTGAATGAAGTTGTTCGAATACTTCCCTGCACGTGCGGGCGTGCTGCGTTAACTGGGGTCGGCAGGAGATGGGGACGCGGACGCGGAGAGACCGTGGAAACGTCCCCGAGTGGGTCGCCGCACGGAAGAGAAAGCAGGGAGAACTTACGTGTGTGGCAGATGCGGTAGTGCGTACAGACAGTGGCGCTCGCTGGTTTGGCACACGCGCATGCACCATAAGGACGCTACGGTAGTGAGGCGGAAGATGAAGGACGGCACAGTAGCGGCGACACCCCTCCTGCAACGATCGCTCCAGTGCCCATGCTGCCCAATGAAGTGCGCGCTTAAACAGCACCCCACAACGCACCTGGAGGCGAAGCACGGCAAACCGAGAAGGGAGGCCAAGCGCAACTCGCTGAAGGTTTAGTGCAAGGAGTCTGCGGCGCACCTCCTGCAGTGCCCAAGCTTGCGAGGGCTAAGGAAGAAGCACGGTCTGGAAACCCTGAAGGACGGGGAGTTGTTCTTCAGCGCTCAACTGGCCAGCTTCTTGAAGGAACTCTTCAAGCTGGAGAGCACATCCGCTCCCACACCCGACGAACCAGAATCGAGACCTGCTCGAGCCGTAAAGAGGCATCGCTCGCCCACGGAGCTGGATACCACCTACCCCCCCTTCTGTGGCACCGAAGCGGACTGGGGTGCGCACTGCAAGAGGCATGCGAAAGCATGTCCGGGAAGCCGATTCGCCATCCAAGGCAATCTGCTTCAAAGTTCCCCTGGATGAAGCGAGGATGGGATCTGGGTTGCGTTCAACGCCCCCTGCCGGTCTGCAGAGTCGGGGGACCGGCCGCGAGTCTAGCGCAGCACGAGCAGATTAAAAGCACAATGAAAAAAAAAACCAATGTTTCCCTGGTGACATCGGGCACCTCATCGTGGTGCCAGGGTCTCGCACTCTGTCTAGGAGGAAGCCAGGCCCCCGCACCATGCCCGGTCCGACAGGACTGGGGCGGGCAAGAGGCTGACGGCTACCGGAGAGGAAGTATGCAGCACCACCGGCACTCTGGGGTGAATGAAGTTGTTCGAATACTTCCCTGCACGTGCGGGCGTGCTGCGTTAACTGGGGTCGGCAGGAGATGGGGACGCGGACGCGGAGAGACCGTGGAAACGTCCCCGAGTGGGTCGCCGCACGGAAGAGAAAGCAGGGAGAACTTACGTGTGTGGCAGATGCGGTAGTGCGTACAGACAGTGGCGCTCGCTGGTTTGGCACACGCGCATGCACCATAAGGACGCTACGGTAGTGAGGCGGAAGATGAAGGACGGCACAGTAGCGGCGACACCCCTCCTGCAACGATCGCTCCAGTGCCCATGCTGCCCAATGAAGTGCGCGCTTAAACAGCACCCCACAACGCACCTGGAGGCGAAGCACGGCCAACCGAGAAGGGAGGCCAAGCGCAACTCGCTGAAGGTTTAGTGCAAGGAGTCTGCGGCGCACCTCCTGCAGTGCCCAAGCTTGCGAGGGCTAAGGAAGAAGCACGGTCTGGAAACCCTGAAGGACGGGGAGTTGTTCTTCAGCGCTCAACTGGCCAGCTTCTTGAAGGAACTCTTCAAGCTGGAGAGCACATCCGCTCCCACACCCTACGAACCAGAATAGAGACCTGCTCGAGGCGTAAAGAGGCATCGCTCGCCCACGGAGCTGGATACCACCTACCCCCCCTTCTGTGGCACCGAAGCGGATTGGGGTGCGCACTGCAAGAGGCATGCGAAAGCATGTCCGGGAAGCCGATTCGCCATCCAAGGCAATCTGCTTCAAAGTTCCCCTGGATGAAGCGAGGATGGGATCTGGGTTGCGTTCAACGCCCCCTGCCGGTCTGCAGAGTCGGGGGACCGGCCGCGAGTCTAGCGCAGCACGAGCAGATTAAAAGCACAATGAAAAAAAAAATGTACATTTCTTTCCCTTAGTATGCATTCGTTATCTGTGTGAGTTCCTGATGTTCCGCATCATCTTTCCGTTTCCCATAGGAGTCGTTTTCTTCCTGTCCTCTAACAAAACGCCGCTCGGTCTGTGGGTTCGGCTCCCTCTGATCTCCGTGCTCGCAACTTCGACCCCTTGTCTTCTTTTCCCTGTTTCATTTTCCACGGTCTCTTCCGCGTGTGGCTCCGCTTCGCGCGTCGTAGTTTCGTCTCGTGCACTAAAAAAATTCCAACTGTGCACCCGCAGCCTTTTGCTTACACGCCCTTTGTTTGTGCGTTTTCCCCCGACATTTCGTTTGTGTGCTCTATTTTCCTCATGTGTTGTCCGTACGCCCGCTTCGTTAACACTGTGTTCGGCCCATCCTTATTTTTCTTCTGACTTTCTCCCCTCCCCCATGGTTTTGTTTCGCCCTTCTCCGGTCCGGCTTCATTTCCCATTCTTGTTTTCGTTTCGTTTGCGCCCCCTTCTTTCCTTTCTTCGCGCCCATCTGTAACTTTCCTGTGTTCATGGATATGGCTCGCCTTGTTGTTAGGCGTCGCCCAGCAACATCTGTGGGCTCCCCCAAATTCCCCCTCCTACTGCTCTTCTCTGTCTCGCTCAGCACCCTTCTGAAAAAACAGCCCCTCGAAACGACATTCGGTTTCCCCTTCATAACCCACCGTCGCTCCCGACTCTCTTATTGTCTTCCTTCCAATCACCCTCCGCCACTGTTCCTCCTCTAATCTTACCCTCCTTGTTCGCGCTCCCTTTGGGTTTTTCCTCCTCCTTCCACCCCATGCCCCTCCGGGCATAAGCTGTTCACTCCCATTTCCTCGCAATCCTCCAGGTCAAGTCAAGCTCTCCAATCCATACGCCTTTTTACCCGTTCTGCGGTCTTGCATTTTCCCCCTCCAACCTCGTCAGTCCATGTTTGTTGTTCGCCTTGCTTATGTTTTTCTCCTGCACTTACCCATGTGCGCCACCGTGTTCTCGTTTTTCTCTTCGAGGCAGAAGTAAACACTCCTCTTTCCATGGTCTGCTTCCACATCCTTCTTCCCCGCTTCCCTCCACGATCGTGCGCGACTCCCCCTTTTGGCCGACAAACGTTTTGCATGCATCGCGCCAATTCGAAGTAGGATAGGGATCGCGGCGGTTCGCCATCCAGGACTTTCGCAAACCATCACATTTTGCAAAGACCACGGCGTTTGCGTTAACACTCGGCTCACCACGACCGGTGATTTCGACCACTTCGGTGGAAGATCGAAGCCCTTCCTCAACAATGCGCAACCCCTTGTGCTACTTCTCCTCATCCCGCGTCGCTCTCTCGCCTCTGCCGCGCGCAGTATCAGCTCTGTTCGCTTTCTCCGTGTACCAACATCAAGCGCGCATGACTAGTTCACTACGACGCTCTTTATCCTTTCTGCCCCGCGCATCTCTCCCTCCATTAAACGCCAATCGCTTCCCCTTCGCTTTCCCCCTCTGTTTCTTTGACTACATCCCCTTTCCTACACATCTTCCAACTTTTTTTCGGTCAGCAACCGCTCGACAGTTCTCCCTACTGGACCTCCGACGTACTCCTTCCAAACATACCACAACAGCTTTGTTCATCTGTCAGGTGCTCCCTTGCGCCAAAACCATCACCGTGCCCTTCCTCTCCTCCCTCTGCACCACCAAGTTCCTTCTTGTTCATTCCACGCGTACAAATTCACCGTTCGCTACTTGAAAAGTCCTTTGTCATGCCCCTTGACTCAACACCATCAATCTCTGTTCGCTCTTTTCGCACCATCTTGTCGCAATTCGCGCGATGGCTTACGGTCCTCTCATCTACGCGTTGTCCCCTTTCGAGCGCGCCGTCGCCAAGGCAACACACTGCTGTTTCCTATTGCCCTGGCCCCGTTGTGGTCCTCCCGAACATTGCGCCTCGTATCCGTTTTGCGTTCGCATGCGGCTAGCTCGGGCGTTCTGTGCCTCTGTCTGCCCCCCTTATGTTGTTCGATATCCTCTCCAAGTCCCAACACCTCGGTCTTAACACTTCCCTCTGGGCGGCTCTTTCGCTGTTTTCAGCTTCACGGTCAAGCTGCTCTTCTTTCTCCTTTGTGTGTCCGTCGCTCGGTGCTTTTCTGCGTCCTGTCGCGCTGGCCACACAAATTGTTGCGGTCCAAATCTATGCTGTATCTTTGCTGCCGTCCCTGTCCGTCCCGTGTCTTTCGGCTTTATTGCGTGCCGTTCCCCTCAATCGATCGCCTCTTCGTGCCTCTGTCGCCACTTTCTTTCAGACTGTCCCCCCACTACCTCTCTAGGCGTTATCGTCCCGGACCACCTCTTCTTTCAGACAACAACAAACAGGTGCCTGCATCCCTCGCTCAGCCGTCTACTTTGCTTCGCTCTCGTTGCCCTTCTTTCTCACGCATTACCCACCTTGTGGCTTCCCCGCGTTCCGTTCGCTTGTCTCCCGTTACTTCCTGTTCCGCCTTCTTTCCTCCCCCTCTCCGGGGTGATCAAAAAGCTCCCCGCTCTTTTGAACAAAAGAGCATACAGGCAAGCGCGTGAGCTTCCTCGCTAGCCAAGCGCAAAAACCCGACAAGACACGCTCTTTCTCGATTTTGTCACCCCATGTTTCCGGTCCACGTGTAGCGCCTTCCTCGGTGCCCAGGCGACCACTCACGTGCTACCCCTTTGCCTGCTCATTTAGCCTCCTGTTCTTCTGCGGAGCGCCGATGACCACCACTTCTCCTTCGTCCGCTTTCTCCAATTCCTGCATTGCCCTCCCTCCCTCCTTCCCTTCCCCCGACCCATCGCGCCGCTTTGTGTGTTGTCTTTGGTCCCTGCCCCAGAGTGCACCCGTTCCCTGCTTGCTCCGTTGTGTCTCCCCCATGTCGGCCGATGCGGCCCGTCCGTCTCCGTTGACACAATCGTTCCTTCCCACACGCGCTCACACCTTATCCCTTCGTTCTACTTTCCGTTTCGGCTGCGCATTCAGTCTCACCGGCCACATGTCGCTATCCTACGTCCGTCCGAGCCAAGACCTCGACATAGCCTACAAGCGTCCGCACCTCGCTGTAGTCCTCGTGCAATCCCGTTTGCTTTCCGTTTAGCTGTGTACAGCTGTCGCCTCCCGGTTTCGCGCCATGCTGTTGTCCCGCTCGCGCGATCCAGCGCTCTCGTCTTTCGCTTCCCATCCTCCAGCGAGTTATCTTGCTCCAACTCACTGCCCTCTCCTAAGTCACTCCTTCCCGTGTTGGCACCGGGGGCGTACAAGTATGTGTCCTCTTCATCCTGAGGCCTGCTTCGTGCGATGGTCTCTTTGTGCCTGCTAGGCCGCTCCATCCGGGTGCCTAGGCCATTCTCCCATCAATGTCCCCTCATCTTTCTTTGCACCGCAAAAGCGCATGCGCCAACAGAACCGACCCGGAAGCTACAACCGCCCGCGCACTACGCCTACTCTGCACTGAAGCCGAAGGTTCGCTGCAGTCAATGTCGGCAAAAGTCGCTCCCGTGCTTTTGTGTGCGCCTTGGCGTCCTTTCCGCCCTTCCCCTGGCACCCCGCTTTCGCCATGTGCCCTGTCGCTCTTCGGTATTCAACAATCTTCCTACCCTTTTGCGACCAACAGGACTAAGAGCCTTCCGAACCTCCGCGCTCGCTGCCTTGCGCTTCCATCTGTTTTGCCCTCGCGCGCCGTCCGATCAAGCTTGTTACGTCGTTCTGCCGCAGTCGCTCCGCTCCTCCCCCCCTTCGGGACCTTTTCAACCTCCGCTATGTCGAGGGCAACTCGGCAAAACCGAGCTGGTCATCGCTGCGCTTCGTCTCCCGCACTCGCGCTCCGTGAAAGCGAAAAGGCAGGTGCGCTGCCATTTCCGGCTTCGCCAACTGAAAAGATAGACTGTCCACAATCCGGCTTTCCACGCCCGGTGCTTAAGGATACGCGTCGTCCCTTTTCTACCGCCGATGCCAACAACAAGCGCATCACACCCTTTTTTGCTGTTCAGGACGCGCGGGAGGAGCGTCAAGCGCGTTCGCGCCTCTGGTATTACTGCCTTGTCCGGCCAACAAGGTTCAAGCGGGAACGACCGGGGTTGTAACTACAACGCCGTTACTCGACACCCAACCGCGGGACCGACGTGCAAATGTGACGAATGGGGCCACGGCGAAGCCTTCAAAGACCCAATCGAGAGTCGCACGACAACGAACACGGTGTGGCAGTGTTTCATTGAACTCAACATCACTGGCCGTAGCACCGAAAGCGGGACGTCAAGACAAAGAGACCTGCCCATGCATATAGAACTTCGGCACCGCGGATACTCAAGCGCATTGAAGGGAAGGCGTCCCGATCGCTGTCGAGCAACCGCCTCTCTGCTCCATGTGGCCTGTTTCTTTCTTCGCGCGAGGATCTTGGTGTGTTCGCTTTCCCAGTCTTTCGCCTTCTGCTTCGTGTTGGTTGTGTCTTCGCAGTCGTCGCCCTCTTCGCCGCAAGGTCCTGTGTTGCCGCTTGTTTTGAGGGCGACCAGTGCCTTGCTGATGGTGTTGCAGGCGTCCTTTCGTTTCTTTCTGTCCGTAGCCGTGCCCGTGGCTTTGAGAAGCATTATCTTCCCGCCTGTCTCGCTGTCGAATTTGGCCGCCACCATGCTGGCGAATGTGTACATGTTGCCTGTTGTTGTGCCGATGCCTGCGAGGTTGCTGGCAGCGTAGCCGAGAAGGCTGCATTGGTTGCTCGCGTCCGCGTTTTGTCGCCACAGGCTGCTGATAACGTTGCAGCTCCCGCCAGTGCCCACTGCGATGTCTGTGTCCTTTGGGTCCGCACCGTCGGCTGCGAATCCCAATGCAGTTTTCACTTTGTCCCAGTTGACTGTCTTCTTTTTTCCAGTCTTCTTGATCATGGCGCCGAAGTTGTCGCTTAAGCTTGCGCTGCCGCCTTCGCTGAGGCCGCGATGCCTTTCCAGTCGCGCTCCTTCACGCCTGCATCCCTCGGCCGCGCCGCGATCTGATCCCCCGCCTCTCCCAGCAGCGCGCTGTTCGCAGCCACTCTTGTGAGCGCTTGGCGTACCCTCAGTGTTGTTTCTTGCGCGATGTTGCGCGTGTCGAGCCATGCGCCGCCGTACCCGCACAATGCGTGCCTCGATGCCTGCGTCAAGCCGTTCGGTGTGGTGCTGTCCGCGCCGTGCGTGGCTATCAGCGCGAAAGCCAGCAATCTCAGCGCAAGCATGTCGCTAAAGAAGCGAAGGAGACACGCCCTGAACGTCTCTCTCCTCCCGCCCCCCTCTCCGCTGCCCGTGCGCGTGCGTTTTTCCCTCGCGCCGCTCGTCGAGCGTGACGCGGCCACAAACCTCCGCCCACCCTGTCCACCCCATGGTCCCCGGTCGGAAATAGCGCATGCGTGCTGGCGAGTCGCGAAGGGACGCCCCCTTGCCACTGGCTGTTCCCTGGCGGTCAGCGGGGCACCGGGCTCCTGTCGTGCCGCGCGCGCGCCTCGCTCTGCAACCGCCGAGAATTGGCGCCGCCAACGCGTCGACATGCGCAGCTCGGTGCGCCGTCGTTCCAACATGCAGCAACAATATCCGCTTCGGACGGCGTGAAAAAGGCACACACGTCAGCACACCGCGACCACACCAGCGTGTCGAAGCCGCGTGGGCAAGCGTGTCTCCTAGCCTTCGAGCTGCGCCCAGGCGGCGCAGGGTGGAGGAGAGGAACGGGCAACGCTCAGGCGAGTTGCCACCGGCGGAAAGATGCGGACCAACAACGGGCCCTGTCGTGGGAGGGGAAGCAAAAAAGGGCGACGAGACAAAGAGGAAGTGACAACTGGCGACGAGAACAACAAGGTGCCCGTGCCTCGACCGGCTTCCTGGGTGCGGAGCCGGCGAGACACGTGACACGCAAAAGCTGGCCCGCCGTTGACGAGGCACGAGGTAAAGCATAAATGCAGTGGCGCCCATGGTCGGGCCCGTGTGGACAGCAGGGAGGAGCAAGAGGCAGAGAAACGATGTCGGAGGGTACGACCCGCGAAGCGAACGGGGACCGAGGGCGAGGAGGGCACAAGCCGGCCGCGCGAACGACACAGCCACGAAGAACCACACAAAAGGCGCTTTGAGCACGCGTACGAGGAAGTTGATTGGCGAGCTCGGTAATGAGCGACGGAGTGTGGAGGCGAAGACGGGCAATGCGGCAGAGGTGCGGTTTGGAGTGGGGCACGGGCGACGACGGACAGGGTGGGAGCAGAGAAAGATATGTGGCGGACGAGCGTGAAGCAGAGACATGTGAACGAGGGCTTCATTGGTCGTGGCGCCGAGGGGACGGAGAAGAGAGGAAGAGTGGACCGTGAGGGTGGGAATAAGTGGGAGCGAAAGAGACAGGCACAGGATGAAGGGTGCAAAAGCGTTGCCGTTGGTCTTGGGGAAAAGGGACGAGGGAAGCAACGAGTAAACGCGCAGATTGAGAGGAGGCGCGCTGTCATGGCGGAGCAACATGGCTTAGCACAGAGCGAAAGAGCAGCAGAACACCAGAGCGGAACCTGTACGGGTGCGTGTCGCGCAGAAAACGGGGGACATCAACGCCGTTGGTACGCGCTCTGACGCGGGAGGGAACGACGTGCAGGCACGGCGAAAAGGGCGTCATTGCCACGCGAAAGACTGCGGGGCCTCTGGCGCAGGGAAGACACACTGCGGAAGTTTCAAAACGACAGACCCACAAGCAGGGTGAGCCCGTTGGACGCCCAACAGGAGTTTAGGGAAGTGCGTCGAAGGGTGACGAGACGCGCGGGCGAAAAGGGGCAAGCACAGCGGGTGCGCAGCGGCACAAGATAGAGACGCGCACCGCGATGCAGAATTGCCTTCGAGGCTGGTCGCCGAGCGAGGGCGAGCCAAGGGGGGCAGCGACGCGGCGTGACGAGGCAGAGCCGGCAACAGGTGAAACGGAAAGCGGGAAAAAAGGAGACGCAGGTGACGGAACATGAAGAACAGCGCGAGGCGAAAGATGGTCTCAGTGCGTTAGGCGGGGCGGAGGCGACGAAGCGAAGGCGAGGGGAAAGCAGAACGCCGCGGAGATTTTTGCAGGAAACGCGAGTGACATTTTGCAGGGCCGCGGCGCGCTTGCGCGGAAATCTGTGTATGTGCCCAATGCGCAGGAGCACGGGTGGACGGTGTAGACAACGCGCGCGAGACTGCGAATTAGGAAGCAGACACCGCGACAGGTGCGGGTGCGACGCGTGCGTCGGTAGGAGGCCGCGGAGGCTGGGGAGGAGGCGGCCGACAACGCACCGGCTCGCCGCGGACACATTTCGACGGGAATGGAGCTGCGGAAACGGGCCGAGAGCGCGGGTCTGCGAAAAGGAAAGAGGACAGCGACTGTGGACAGCCCCAGTGCAGAGAGAGGGCGAAACGGGATCGGCGGAGGTGCGATGGCGTGCGGACACAGGAACGCTGACGAATTGGTGTGTTTGGTGCGGGAGGTTTGCGGAACCGAGAAAGGATGCGCGGCAAAGTAGCGGAGCGAAAGCCGCAGGCCTTTGTTTTGCTGACGTTCGGTGCATCGTTTTTTGATGGGCAGGGCAGTCTTAGCGGGAGGAGAAGCCGCAAACATGAACGGAAAACTCGGGTGGCGCAGGGACCAGGGATGCGCAACTCAACAGGGAAAGGCACGGAGGGTACGACCGACGCGAGGGAAGCGGAAAGAAATAGCGAAAAGGACAGGGGAAGATAAGTTGCGCGCCAAGGGGCAAGAAAAAGAACACGCGACGACGCCTTTGCGAAGGGCAAAACGGGACAAGGACTGCGCAGGGCTTTGGCAGACGATGGGCGACCGCAGTGGGACTTACAAGGTTGTCGGGAAAGACGCGCGGCATACGGCGGATTGCGGCCAGTAGTGGGGCAGAGGCAGGGCGAGAGGAAAAGCGCAGCGGACGCGCGCCGCGGGAAACCCGGCAACAGTTTGAAAATAAAAGCGTGGACCTGTGTAGAGGACGTTTTGCAGGGAACGGACAAGGAGGGTAGCGGACAGCCGAAAGAAGGGACACGCGCAGCATGGAAGCGAGTGCGCCAGAGGCTATTTGGCCCACAGTTGGAACCGGGGGGAAAACGAGTCAGGAACGTTGACGAGAGGACTGGGGAGGAGAGGGCTAATGAGAACGGCAGTCGCCTGGAAGCGAGGGCGCGGGTACAGCACATCGGAGCCGCGGAGCGTCAGGTGGAAACAGGCACGAGCGGTCAAACGGGCAACTGGTGCTTGGTGGTGCACGCGTCTTTGCAACGCCATTTGCACCCAGGGAGAAGATGGTGGAGGGCATGAAGGGCGGGAATTTTGGTGGTGACCATTGTCGCACGATGGAAGATGCAGCACAACAAAACAAAGTCAGGGCCTTGTGGACACGGGGGCGCGAAAGGGGTGAGCTGCAAGGGGGAACAGGTTCGGCCGCGACGCCGACAAGGAAGGTGTGAGCGAGAGGCACGGGCCTGCAAGGCAGGAAGCGGCTCAGCGCTCTCTTGGCATGGCCGGCGATCGACTTTATATGGCAACCGGGTCATGACTGTACGACGCGGAGGCCCAGAAGGAAGAGAGGATGGGGCACAGGCATAGGGGAAGAGCAGGTGGCTGAAGAGGACGGAGTGGCGAGGCGAAAAGCGGGCAGGACATTTGGCGCACGCGGGTAGCGTTGAGTGAGAGGGCTGTGAAGGGCGCCAACACGTAGGGAAGCTGAAGGTTGGTTTGTTTTGGCGAGGCAGGGACATCGGCAGGGTCAGAACTCGACAAAGCTGCACGCGGAGCGAGGCGCATGACGGGACTCTCAGAGATGGAAGAGGCGAGGCATGACGAGCGCCGCGCAGGCGCTGCATTCGAAGACAGGGACACCCGGCGCGTTTAAACGAGCAGGCAGGGAACAAAGACGAAGTCTTGTAAGGTAGATGCAGGGAACGCTCACACGCGGACAGAGGGAAAGTAACAAGATGCGCATGCAGGTCACGAAGGCCAGAAAAAATCTGACGTGTCGACGCGCGAACAGCGAAAGGGAACCAAAGAAAACGAAGGGGGCGCGGCGATGGCGGAAACGTCGATAGCGGAGGGGCACGAGCGTGGGCATAGCTGGCGCACACAAGCCCATGTGGGAGTGGCACAAAACAGTTCGGAAGGTGTGGACGAAGCACGCAGTCGAGGGGGACAAAAGTGGACTGTTAAGGCGCATGGAGGAAGAGGAGCGGAAAAGGGGAAAACGGATCGGACAAAGCTGGGCGAGACCAAAGATGGGCAAACGCGGAGGCGGCGTGCACCCAAAAAACAGAACAACGAGAGGAGCGCTTGGGACATAAGGTAGAGCAGGGTCCAGTGGTGCAGTCACATCGACCGCGGGGAGCAAAAGGGGAGAGGCCTCGCAACGGGCAAACACAACGACCTGGAAGGGGGAGCGTAATAAGCAGTACGCGGTTTTGCGAGCCATGTGGCTTGGCGTGGCTAGCACGCTGCGGACAGGGATTGGTGAGATGAGTTTGGCAACTTTTGGGAAGTAGCGGGGAGCACGTTCATCGCATGCGCGACGCCACAGGGCGCTTTGGAGAGGTCACGACCACAGGGACAGAACAGGGGCACAGAGGACTGGGCTTTGCGGGCGCTGCTGTGGGCACAGGTGGCAAGGCTCGGAAAACTGAGGACGGGCGTGGGGAAAAGTTGTCGGAAGACGAAACGAAAAAGGACGAAAAGGCACGGGGCTTGACACAGCAGCGGCGAACGAAGAAAAGGCACGGTGACCCAGAGCGTGGCAGGCGTGCAAGTGAGGAACTGAAAACCGACGGCGGGCGCTTGGCGAGGTTTTGCCGCGAGCGATAGTGGTTTGACGCCCACGTGAGAGGGGACGCGGAAAACTGGTAAGGGGAAACAGCGGGCAGGCATCGAAGAGCGGAAGACGGAGCGCCGGACTGCGCAGACATAGCAGGCAGGTCGCCAGGGGACGAAAGAGCGCAGAAGAGAATAAAACAAAGCCGCATGGCATCAGGCTCCTCGCATGGGACGCCGTCGGCGACGACGGGCCAAAGGGAAGCCTGAGCGGGTCGCTGCGTTTCAACATATCGGTTTTGGCTTTGGCTGGTGATGCCGCGAGTGGAAATTTTTTTTTGGCCAAAGAAGGGCTGGCTAAGCTACTTTTTCGAGCCGTTGTTGACGGCACTTCGCGCCACGTTGGGATTGAATGCATTTTTACTTGTGTTTTGTTGTGCTGTATTTTTTTGCGGAGCGACAATGCGGTGCCGTAGAAAGCGACTTGTTGCCCGCTTTGGCGGGCGCGCGGCTTTTCACTTCTTAAAGAGGAAAAGCACGCGACGTTTGAGTTCCGTAGACTGTGCCTTGTGAGGTTTCTTTTTTCATTTGACAAAGTGTGCATGCAGGAAATTAAAGGAGTAACGAGTTTTGTTCTGTGCTTTTGTGTTCGGCTTTTTCTTTGCACACTTGTTTGGGTCGTATTGTGAAGACGCCGTTGTTCTTGCAGAGGGAAGAGGAGAAGCAGGGCGGGAGTCGCGCAAAGTTCGCAAGTGATTTAGTTTGTGGACACAAAATGGTCGCAACGAAAAAAATCGAACAATCAGACGCATTTAAATGGGAGCGTGGTAGAACATAATATTTTTTTTGGCGAACCATCTTTTAGAGACAACCGTCAGTGGGTCAGCGCGAAAACGCAAGAAACAAGTGCAATTATTGAAGCGAGGACGGGACAACCAGCAGATGGAAAGAAGATGTGTTAAGTTAGATAGTCCCTTTCTTTTTTTTGTTTTCTTGTGAGTGTATTTTATTATTTTTTATTGTTGTTATTGCCTGCTTTCTGAGCAAATTGGCTGCTCGGGCGAGAATGAAAAAGTATTGGCGTCTTATTTTTCTTGAAATTGCACTTGACTAAAAAATAAAAAATCTTAAGTAATTTTATTTTTTTTTCGAGCTGCTTATATTTGTTTCTGTCATCCTCCCCCACTTCTTCAGCTTTTTCAGTTCTTTTGTTTTTCCAAAGAAATTTTTTCGGTTGATATGTTTCCTGGCTTGAATTAAACATCGTAATAAGTTAAAAGCAGGCCAACTGAGAAGACCCGGAGAGATAAAATTTTAAAATTTAGATATCTTACTTTTTTTTGAGTGTACAGTAAATTTTTACATTACATTTCTCGTTGTTTTACTTTTCTATTTGTTCATGGTGCATCCCTTTGCTGAAAATAAATTTTTTACTTCTATTTTTTGCTTGCTGCTTTGTACAAGAGCCAGGAATATTTTAATTGAGTTACTTCGCCAACGCTCCCTTTTCATTGTTTTTTACTTTGGCTCTGCTTTTGGCTAGTAGATGTTATTTTGCTTCATCAGACGATAAAACGTGAATTTTTTTTTTGTTGTTTGAGGACTTGATGCTTCTTTGCCAAAAATATGGTCTAGAGTCAAATTAGGTTTGTGTAGGACGTGAGGTGAACTGTTTTTTTTTGTTGTGTCCTTTTTTGCCGTATTTATCGATTTTTTCGACTCGTGTAGCTGCGGTTACCCGTGCACATTTTGAATTATTTTTTTTTACCTTTGTAATTGTCATGCCGAGAAGCTGCGTGCGCTATTTTGACGAGAGCTAGTGGCAAGAATGGGACGGCGCGGAAAAGACCCGTTATGTGAATCTTGATGGTGTTGTGTGAAGGCACAGGCAGAATCTGCGATGCGGGACACGCGCGGCGATGACGTCGCTCTGTTGTGAATGAAAACGGGAAAACAAAACCCCGGACGCGTTTTGGAGTGCTGCGTTACATGCGCGTCGAGTCCCAGTGCTTATTAAAGGAAGCGTTGAGCGCGGCCCTGGTGAAAAGAACCGCGAGGAACTGATAGACATCTGAGGAGCTCTCCAAACCGACGCGGATTGCCATGGTGGGGAACCTCAAGAGCGCCACGGTGGCGTTTTGTTTCTTGAAGGAGACGCGCCTGGCAACGAAGGACAAGGCCACAGTGAAAGACAAGAGGAGAAACCGAGGGAAAAAGGGGAACGGGGTTCGCTGGGAAAGGACGCCGATTTGGGTTAGAGAGTAAATAAATGTACATGAGCGCGTTCTAAATGAGTAGCTTGCCGAAGCCGAAGCAGTGAAACTCTCGTACTGGAGTGATGTGAAACACACTGTTAACTTGGAAGACTGTCCAAACCGATGGGGCGTTTCAGGACAGTCGCAGGGGTCCTTACTAAGCGCAACAAGCCCATTGGTAAACGGACAGGGAGTGAACTCACACTGAGTGTAGTGTGGCCCGATACGGACGCACGTAACACGAAAAGGGCGCAGAACAGACTGGTGTGTGCAGGGCGACAAACAGCGTGCCGATAGCGAATAAAGCGCCAAGAGAACAGCGTGACCGGTGGAAGCAAACCCATCACGGGTCTCCCTGTGTAGAGGATGGGAAGCCTCTAACTGAAAGACGCCGCTGGCTCCACACAGTAATTATTGTTGAATGGCGATCAGACCGATTGCGAGACCAGACTGGGGGCAATTGCTCACCCCAAACTCACCCAAAAAGCAAACGAGTGACACAGCAAAGGCGGCCAAGGAGTTAGCAAGCCTGCCTACAGAGTTTATAAACCGCAGAGGCAAGATGATGAGAAAGGAATCGAAGAAACTGAACAGGAAGGAGAAGCTGGTCGAGCGCATGAGCAAAGACACGGTATTCCTCGAGGCGAAAAAGCTGGAGACGTCCTTCTGAACGGAAAACATAACGAGCCTGGAACACATGGACAAACCATGCAGGACAGAACGGAGACGGACAGACCTGATTCGATGGCGGACAATGGCGGTTGCCGCGACGCAGATAAGTCGGTGGAAGAGAGAGGTACCGAAGCTTTCAGCGACGGAAAGGGGGTCAGGCAACCTGGAGCAACAGGTGTAGGGCGCACGAGGGCCACAGTCGCCGAAACTGGGAGTGAAAACAAGGCAGACGCGGAGACAATGGGGGAGACGAACATTGAGCGAGAAGCGAGAGACAAACACAGCACAAGAACAGCGCTTACAGGGTCGAAGCGGAAACGGAAAAGAGCACGAGCAGTTCTAGCGCGACGTAGAGGAGGTTGTGCGTTGCGCTGCGTGAACTGCCTTTCAGGAATAGAGCGGAAAACGATGCTGTCCGCTTTGAGGTGATGAACGGACCGAGGAGAACCGCAGGGAATAAAGTAATGTGCATGTTCGGGTGCAACTAGCGCACAAAGGGGACGGCTACCGACTGGAACAGGACGATCATAGGACCACTGCTGAAGCCAAAAAAGCCAGCCAGAGAGCGCGGCGTCCTTTCGGCCGGTGACGATTGCGCGCGAGCTTTTCGAGCTGATGAAACGGGACGTGGCGCGCCGCGTTAGGTGTTGCTTCGAAGAGAAGCTGCAAAAACAAACGAGACACCAGAAACACGCCGGAGCGACGACGATAAACCAGGTCATGAAGAGGACAGGTGCTGTGCGGCGAAAAAGGGATGGCGACAGAACACTAGCTGTGCTCATTGACTGCGCCGACGCCTTCCATTCAGTTGATCGCGGCTGCATTGTCGAGGAACTGCTGTCTGTTGGTGCTGGGAACCATTTGGTGGACAAAATCAGGAGTCTTTTGCAGCACCGGAGGGCGCAAGTGCGAGTGAACACCGGGGTGCCGGAGGATATCACACTCACTTATGGTGATCCTCACGGCTCGGTGATTGAACCGCTGTTGTTCGTCGTCACGGTGGCTTCGCTGAAAAGCCGACGAGAGTGCATCCCTGGGAACAAGCATCGGTTTATCGCGGACGACCTCACGATTGTATGCGCAAAATGGGAACAGGGACAAGTCCGACTAACCATCCAGCAAGGATTGGCCTGGACTGAGAATGGGTCGACAAGGTAACGCATGGGGGGATGTGTGGACAAGGCTGAGGACACGCTATTCGACGCGCGGAAAACGGACCTATTGAGCCTGAGGGTGCGAGCACTGTGCTGAGGGAAGTGCGTAGACGACGGCATTGAACCGAATCAGAAACACACTTCAATGATGCAAAGTATGAATGTGCTGCGAACAGTGGTTATGCTGCTCGATGTCATGTTTTGAGCGAAGCGAAAACTGGAAACCATTACACAGGGAAAACTGTACATAATTTCTCCATTCGCAGTTGCAATAACTAACAAGACAGGCGCTTCTCTACGAAATTACTAGCAGGGTTCGCACTTTCTCCAAAACTGCGCGGTTGACAACGCATGAGTTAGTTACTTGCCTATAAATCACGTGCCCGCGTGACTTGTCTTGGGATTGAAGAGATGCAATAAATAATAATCTAAAAAATTTACTTTTTATGACGACCGCGAATGAACAGGCATACCGAGTTTGTAGGAGAGCACAAGGTTTAGTCCTCTTTTTTCTTCGGCACAAGTGTAACAAACTAACGCCAGTGAAGGAGGCGTGTGGCGGATAGAACAGACCACAAAAGAGCAGTGCGTTGAGCTAATTGGCCACTCGCCTTGAGAGTTGCCAAAACTGTGTTAATGGACAACAAAACAGTGATGCAGGTTTTGCCAACATGTTACCGCAACTGTGCTTTAGGCGGAACGGAAAACCAAGCCTAAGACAATATAATTGCATCTGTGAAAGTTTCGAAAGACGAAATGACGTGACAATCGCGTTGCTATTTGATTTGTCCCTTTTAACAACAACAAGCACGTGTCGTTTTGGGCGTCCATTTCTACAAGGCATGAGAACACAAAGGGTGCCTTAATTGGACTTGTAATTCACACCAAGACAGGAAGGAAATGAAAAGAGCACCGGGAGGTTGGCAACGACGCTGTCGAGCATCACTTTATCACCAACACGCACAGGAACAACAAGAGCACCTGTGGTCGGCTTCCCGGCACCTTCCGTGTTGTGCCAAGTAATGCAACACGAGGGGCTTGTTCTTTGTCTGTTTGTTTGTTTATCTTTCGATATTGGGAAAAGGGTTGCGCCTTAGGCTGTCGAAGCCGTGTTGCCGTTCTCTGCATCGTGGGCTTTAAAGGTAATTCGTCTTTGGTCCCTTTTTCTGAATCGTCACCGATTGCTTTCTATAACTGAACGCCTTCGCTTCGTGTCGACGCGGCACGCGATCACGCGGGGTTTTTCGCAGCTCATCTATTTAAACTCCAAACGCCTACCCGCTGATGCACAGCAAAGGCCTCAAACACCAATTAAATTATATGCGGACCGTTAAAGGCGTGAAACGCGCATTGAGCCAGCCCATCCGGCGACCCACGAAACCCGCATCACGATGTTGAGCAATTTCCGAAAAACGACAAACTGTTCGTGGGAATTCAAAAATTTGCTCATTTTTTTCACCGTTTTGCATTCTCCCGAGGCAATCACTCCATCGAAGTGGCCGAAAGAAGTGCGGAACTTATTCTTGCAGTTCTTTACAGCACTCAATCATTTGAGCATCTCTTCACTTATTCGTCAATTGGTACCAATTTGTGATTTGCATTCACTCAACTGGACCGGCACCGACGAATGTCATCCCACAGCGGTGGGGCTCTGTAACTTTCCAACAGTGTCATCCGAGCCCTTCGAAACACAAGTGGTACCACTGCCGTTGTTTTGCATGGAGCACTTCAACAAATTTGTTTGTTTGCTCGGTCTGTGCATTTACCTTCAATGCGCAAAAACTTGAGGCCGTCAGTTCAGCCTTCAACACCGCTACTGATTTCCTCTTTAATCTGTACACAAACGTTGGCCCCGTTGTTGAACGCCCCGAAAAATGGACCGGACAAGTTCTGCAGAGCATTACGCGAACCGAGAGCCTCGCCTCACTCTACAAAACGAGTGCCAACTCCGATTACCGCAGTCAACATCGCTCAGCAAGCGCGCACAGCGTGGCGGTCAAGTACTATCTTTGGCCCATATTGCAAAAAGTTCTGCAGAGCGAAGACAGGGACAAATTTACAGAAAGATTTGGCCCTACTCCTATCTGCGATAAGGCAAAACTGTTATTTTGGACAGTCCTGAGCGGTGAGCGCGTACGCCACGTGTGCATTAACATTTTACGACGGCTGATCAGCGAGCTTCAATAAAAGCCGAGGGCCTTTAATAAAGTTGGATTAAATTCAACTTTGAACACCACGTGACTGGATGGACGCTGTGTGCGTATGAATAACTTCTGAGGTTGCAAATCTTCACAATGCGCGTTGACGGAGGGGTAATGAAAGAACCATTTAATAAGTGTTACAACGGCAGTGTTATCCGTCTGTACTGTTAGGCGGGAAAGTGTAACGATAAAGACAAAGAAAACCTAAGTAGGCATAAAATCCGCTAACAGAATGTGCAGCGACCGGTTCGTCCCGAACTAAATCGCACTCCGCGCGTATCAGTGCTTTGACTGGCGAGGAATGTGTGAGAGGCGCAGTCACGCCAGGCAACATGTGATAAAGCAAACACGTGAATAAATAGCCATTCGGTGAGGGAGGAGAAACGCGCATGATGGCGCACTGAAACCCGGTTCCCCACATCATTAAAGCCAAACACCAAGGCACAAACCCGCTGACTCCGTGCTCGTGCTTGTACATGAGGTGTGATAAAATTGGAAGACTGGAATACTGGTTGCATTGCTTGTACAGATTCTCCATTTGCTGGGTTGTTAACATGACTTGAAACGTTTATTGCACGAGAACGAGTTATGCGTGGGTGAATAAAAGTGTGAAACGTTGCGGTGAACAGCACGAATAGCACCAAGTTACGAGGAGACAATAATAAAAGCGTCACCGTGCAAAGCAAAAAAAATAAATGGAAAGCGAATCAGTGGTAAAGGAGTAGCAGTTGTCATCTCAGAAGCGCACAATAAAAACGGTAGCGAAGCGAGGGGGACTGGAACACATGTACAAACACAACAAAAAGTTGGACACGTCTTGATGAACTCCTACCGAACTTGTGTGAGTGGCACTGCGTTTCGGGGGCGATTGGAATGCCACATGTAGCGGCAACAGCTGCAGTAGACGGAATGAGACGCTCAACAAGCACAAAAGCGGACAAATGAAAGACAAGCGACTGAATGGTGGTAAAAATAGAAACTGAGAATAGCAACCGAAGTGAAACGCGCAAGCCTGTTTCGGTAACCATGCAGTGTGTTTTGGTGAGGGGACTCTGCGGCACATTAACGTGCATCATTTTCACACAAAAGCGCATGGAGTAACCTAACGTGTCACAAGTACGCAAAGACTAGATAATGGAACGCGCCAAAATAATGCGACAGAGTTACATTCGATGGGATGGAAACATCATAATCAGCACGATCAGCGCGCTTCTCACAGCGAGGGCTTCGACGATGACGGGCAATAATGGAAACGTCACGAACACACAGGGAAAATCGAACAGCGGACAAAAATTGGTGTAGCACAAAGCGTAACTGACAACGGCACACAGCAAGAGAGATGTAAGACGATTTAAGGAGCACAGTTAAGCTCGGAAGGCGACTCACATCGTTACAATCGTGCACCACATGGGGCCGGCAAGTGCTACGCACACACACGCAAATGTAGACAGACACGGGGCTGACTTCTAGGGCACTTCACATACAAGGGGAGCAAATCACACGCTCCAGAACACATATTAGGAATATCGCGTCCGTGCAAAGCGACATGCAGCACAGCGTCCAAACGCGATAAGAACCATTAAAAATTGCTCTTGACACTGGTTTGTCGCGCAAGCGACGTTCCATACGCCGTGCATTGTGTGCACCATACAAGCGGTACACGCGGGCAGCGTCAAATGGTCGTATTGCAGCCACTGACGGTGAACTTGCGGCTAACACATAAACTAAAAACAAGAAGTGGAGACAAAGAGGAACAGCACACACCGAGGCAGTCAAACCGCGCAACGCGTACGCAACAGAGGTGGCAGCATAGTGTGGAGTTTGACAAACGGCGCAAGGTATGTTCCGTGACACAGAGTAACGCATAAAAAAGAAAAATAGGAATTTTAAAAAATGAAAGTGTAAAATAAACAGAGCTCACGGTTAGACTTTAAAATGTTGCCTCATTTACAGCTGGTGAGACACATTTTGTGGACGCCCCAGCACCGAGCGGGCACTCAATGCTTTCATCAATTTCGCAACTGCTTCAGTTTGCATTACGCTTTTTTTGTTGTTCAGTGTGAGTCTCCACTCGCTTTAAAAGTCAAAGCAGGGGACGAGTGCGTGGGAAAATCGACAAATGGGACAGCAAACACGTGATTTGGTCATCTGATTAAAATAAAGCACAGAAATGAAAGAACTGTCTCATGTGTAAACTGCTCTTTACTATCTCTACTGGCTTCTGTCGAATCGTCGCACACCGGCAAATAAAAGACGACGTCATGCTGACCACTACACACATGTGATTGACAACTTTTCGCCCTAATGCAATGGCGTCTCACACCCAGTGGCGCTACCACGCGCCTTGCAGCAAGGAGCGTAAAGTCAATAACAAGCAGCGATGTCGTCATATTCGTGTTACTCTCCTCCGCATGAGACAAAGGAGCCTACAGTACGAGGCTAATGAGGTCGTCGCCACTCACCGACGCATTGAGCAAATCACCTTCCAGCCCATTCTTCACTCGTATTTCTCTCAGCCTTTTCTTTAGCCGGTCGCAGTGTGCACGGCCATCTTCAGTCGCCACACCTTGGCACTCACTGAGACTCCTTACAACAATTGACTTCGCCGTTTCATCACACGCTGCACTGGCTTCAGGTATCGCTTTGACGGCACTTTGCAAATCGGACAGCACAGTTGCAAGAAGAGCAGCCACGTCCTTTACCATGGCACCAAATTCAATGCTAAGCTCTGTGTTGTCTCGTGCTTCCGTTATCGTGATGGAGAGCTTTTATACTTGGGGGACTATTCGCCCCCAACCATTTATCCTCCCCCGATTTTGCCCACGCGACAAGACTTACGAAACCCGCAGCCATTGCCTCCAGTACATCCTCTTCTGCTTCAGCACTTAACGGTACAGAGCTGCTGTGCTTCTGAATCGGTTGTGAGTCTCTGCCACACAACAGTTCAACAAGGTAGTCACCTGAACTGATCCTTTTCACCTTAACTGCAAGCTCCTTTGAAACCATGTTGACCTTAGTCGCACTGTGCACGCAGCCACGCATACAAATCATTTTATTTTTCCAGATGCCAGTTGAACTCCTCATCAAGCCAGTGACATGCAGTAGTGGTGAACAATAGTCAATTGCCTTTGTGTCGTCTAACAGGCTATGCGTGAAAAGCAAAAAAAGTAGCTCCCACGTTGTGGTGTGCGCTGTGCTTTACGTAAGGTGTATCGACCAGTCCAGCAATGCAACTTTGAGCAGCAGCGGTGAGGCACAAAAAAAAGGTAAAATGATCAACAGTTGTTTGACGAAAGAAACATCACTCGCATTCATCACGCTGGTAACGAATTTCAGCTGCATATCTCCAGTGAACATAAGGGCCGAGGCCCATCGGTCCCGCGCAGAACGTGCCGACGACAGGCTGTGGGAAGACGAAGTCCTTCACTGACATGCATAAAATCTCCGCACACTAACACCGAGAAATCACAGGTAAAAAACCCTCGAGCCTTCAGTCCGCTAATTGCGCGAAATGACAGAAGCCTGTACGA
Organism: Trypanosoma vivax; assembly: GCA_021307395.1. Lineage (NCBI taxonomy): Eukaryota > Euglenozoa > Kinetoplastea > Trypanosomatida > Trypanosomatidae > Trypanosoma > Trypanosoma vivax. Next base: position 29,567 of record SOPI01000193.1, read on the forward strand.
CTCCAGCGCGCAGATGTGCACTTCGACCACGGGTTAGACAACTCTAATGGTTGCCATGGTAAGTGGCCCCGAACGTGAATAGATGGATTTGAGCAACCACAGGAAGCGTAGAACGGAAACAGAACGGTGAGTGCACGAGGCCCATTGTCCTCTTTTATGACGTTGCGTATGGAACAGAGTGGTGCCCATTCAAGTAGCACACAAACTCGCTCAACTAGAGCAATGAACCATGAACCTTTTCTTCACTTGGGTTGAAATGAGCACAATGGGAAATTACATGGAAACCGCAGCACATGGCGCCGTCCCTCACAATAGCAGCCACGGAAAGTAGCACTAAGAGTGCCTTGCAATTAGGCGTACAAGTCGTCATGCAACATGTTGCCAGGCTTGGGAGGCATCATTGTTAAAAGGGGACATGACCTCTGGCTGTGTCACAATAATATCATATTAGAAAGGAAGTTTAATAAAATCAGGGGGAAGATATAGCACAGCACTGGTCACTAGACTATGGTGGGAAAAAACATAACCAAGAGAGGGAAATATGCAAGCGTGTTAGCTCTTTTACTTTCTGCCACAGACGATGAGGTGTTTTTTCTTTCGCGGTGTCGTCTCTCTGGCCTCTTGAAAGGAAAGTTCTTCGGTTCTGACATGTTGGCGAACGTTTGAACTCCCTCATCCTCCTTCAAAATCGCGTCCACAACGTCCTTGACCCCACATGTAGAGCTGGGGCTCTGGTGGAAAATTAGTAGAGCTTTATCAACATCGGCTGCGAGCTGGGGAATCGTTTTGTCTGTCCTCCGCCCAGCGCGCAGCAACCCCCCATCGCGCCTACTACCGTTCGAGAGCAGCCACTCCAACTCACCAAGCTCACGTGCCACGCCTAAGAGAACATGACGCTTCTCTCTGTTGAACCTGATGACGGTGCCACTACTCGACTGCTCCGCGACACAGAACCCGCCCCAGTTCATTGGGGTACCACCTTTGCGCACGAAATCATCTAGCAAAAAAGGACATATCTGACAACTTTGAGATTTCTCAAAAGTGGTGATAATATTAGTCATGCAAAGCATTCCATCTTCCCCTAGTACGACAACATCGTCCACGATTGTGGTGGTGATATTTTGTGGACGCGCCAAAGTGTAGTTTTCATACGTGCAACCGGTCGAGTTGCTAAGCAGTGATGGGGCAGGATTTTTTCCCATTCCAAGACCTCTGTGATCTTCATACTGCAAAATGAACGGATCACCTAACTCTGTGACGGACTTGAAATTTTCACGGGATTCAGCGGTGGCAAAAGCAGCGACGAAGTTGTCAATTTTACCACAAGAAGAGGCAGCCTTCGGCACGACAGCAGCAACCCGTCGCACCAACGCCCTGACACCCGCACGAAGTGCGTAATACCTGCTCCACGCGTCGTCCACAGACCTCTCTGCGGCCATTACATCCGCCTGTAGCCTGCGAAGCGCAGCGGGCAGCATTGTTAGTTTCGTGTCCATCTCTGTCACTTTCCTCGATGCAGTGCGCAGTGCTTCCTCCGTGTCCATGATTTTCGCAAACGCATCCTTCTCAATCCGCAGAGCCTGCTCCACAAGGCCCTCGAAAGTCCTCGCAGTCAGCTTGAGGGAGGCAGATAGGCCGCATATTTGCATCGTGTCGCCAGTCCTTAGTGCCACAATTGCACACACGTGAAGGGGCACACGCTTCGCCACAATGGAGGCGGTGGACAGCACAACAACGCGTCGCAGTGCAGCGTGCATCTTCGACCTTGAGAAGACAGGAACAACAGTCAAAAATAGGCGGAAAAAAAAACAGTGCCATCGGTGTAAGGGGAGAAAGAATTTGCACGCACAAAACGTGCAAGCGTTTGCAGGGAACAGTCACTAACACGAAACGGGGGTACAGCCGAAAATTAACATGTCGGTTTTGCACAGAAACGCACACGAGAGCACAAATGCGCTTCACTGTTGGCGGTCAGTGCTGATAAACCTCAGACAGTAAAACACCACAAGGAAGGGCAGCTGATCGTACATACCGCGAGCTGGTACGACGGCATATGAAGCATCCGTCGCTGTGCTCGCGCTTTTGGTCTATGACTCCATTTTTTACTACTCAGAACTTGTGCACACTCATAAATTCATCAACACTACGGCCAAGCCTCCGCTAATAGCACGGCACTTCACACAACCCTCGACGAAGTGTAGTCTCTCTCAAGCCGAAAGATGCTTTCCGGCGCCACTTATTTGCGGCTCATTAGCGGGGGAAAAAAGCAGCAGCATGCCGCAGAACGCCACCATGGGGAAATACAGCAAACAATAGTGAGAAGTAGAGTTTTTAAATTTGAAGTTCTTTGTGACGTCTAGCTCGCCACATTTTAAACCACTCTGTGGCTCCTTATTTTTCTCTGCCTCTTGGCGCCGCGATGCGCACAAAACAGTGGCCAATGAGAAACAAATGTCTATCTTGAGAATTGCACAGGTCACAGCATTGTAGGGCATCCCCATATTTAGCTAGTGTTGCATGCTCATCTCTTCGCACTTCCACAGCAGCAGTCACTCCGTGCTCCCGAACCAAAGGGGTGGTTTATGCCAACAAGCAGGTTCACTGCAACGCAGACGCACTTGCCCCGGTTTGTGTTCGGGACCGGTGCAACGTGTCAAAAATCAAGCCGAAGACATTGTAGCGACAGCCACGCTCTGTGCAATATCGAGTCCCACGTGGGAAACACAGGGTGTCACGAAACGATTTCACAGGGATCAGACTCTTCGCTTGAGGAGCGCAATATACATTCCATCGTACTCGCAAAACTGTGGTACGCGTGGGCATGCGCGTTGCGACCGATGTTGTCCATATGGAAATCGGCAAGCGACTCTCGCAGCACATCGGCAAAAATAACCAAACAAGAATGCTACAGTGTTTGCCAGAAAAGCACAATTAACAATGATTAAAATTTGTCATTCCGCCACGGCTCTGTGCTGACAACCAATTTGCTTTCTAGGTTGGTTTGTATTGTCTTGCCCGTTTAGTGGCTGTTAAGCACTGTTGGTGCGTTGGGGTAGGCAGCATGTCTATAGAAGATCGGAATGCCACCGCCGCAACTGTACACGTTTGTTGGTGTGCCCTTGATCAAATGCAGCACGACTTTGACAAAATGGAAGACGAAAAAAAATTCAATCATTTGCGTTTTGGATGTTTCTCTTTTCCGACCTGCACGGCGTGCAAGTAACTGCCTTGTTAAATAAAACGGGCAGTTTTAACCGCAATGTCATCAACGCGCAGGTGAGTGAGCAGCCTTCATATTATAATGTTTGTGAAAGGAATGGTGGAAGTTGTCAAATTGCAAAGCTTTTATCTGGTAAGTCTGCAGAGGGGTACATTTGTTTTTAGAACAGTAAGCGGTCTTGCAGCAAACACCGTGCCGCTAAAACAACCACACGCTTCAGAATAGCAACGCATGGGTGGGTGTTGACGAAAGAAACTTTTGTGGAGAGTGAACGTATTTCATAACATAGATGCTGAATACGACTTTCGGCATAATCCAATACATTCACGAACGAGCCAGTCACATAACGGATCTCATGGTGTAAAATAGACGTCAATGAAGGGATGAAGTTTCTCTCTGACCCTTCTCTGTGTGATTGACATCGTTTAGTGCCTCGTGAACGCTCTCTTGCGTCACAAGAAGTTGAGGTGGTCATAGTAACAAATTTACGACAGCAAAATGCGAAGGACAGAGCAAAGACGCTTTTTCATAACAGTTGTGCAAAGACTTAGAGCGAACTTGCGTTGTCACTTAGCTACTGGCGCGCAGTAACGAAAAGAGGGTGACGGAACACAGGTACAAAAGTGTCACGGAAAGAGGTAGAAAATAGACTCTTTTCGACGGATTGACAGCTGTGACGGCGATCAGCGCCTTGAGTGCCGGCACTGAACACTCTGAGGTAATGCCGTTGTGATTCTCCCTTGCCGTGGCCCTGTTAGTGATAAATTCCCTGTAGGAGTGGTGTTCAATATGGCCATGGGCCGAGTTTATAAGCTAAAAAATATCGAGCAACATTAGCGAACCCATATGCTCGACTAGGAAGTGGGGGAAGGGCGGCTGGGGCGTTTTATTTTTCCCAGAGAAAAAGGAGATGCTGGTGGGTGGATTTCAGTAGCGGTGATCAAAAAAGTACTTCGGACAAGGGAAAGTTTATCGTCACGTGCAGGTCGCCATTAACTGCGATTTACTGAAAATAACGACACTTTTTTTTTTCACTTGAAAGACGGCACGAAAAATGTACATTTCCTCAAGCACTAGAGACCAAAGGCAACATAAAAAATAAAGACAAAAAAGAACAAATAACAGTAGTTGACTCCACGCTTGGTGGCAGGCGAGCAATGTCACAAACGCTTATTCATCCGTTATAGTCAGCTCCCTCATAGATAATCCGATGCGTCTCGTTAGGGGAAACATTATTGCAATGTGGCTGTGTGTTAATGTTTTCCCAGCAATTACCGACACTGTAAACTTCAGTTTTTACAGCACAAATACGCTCCAGTGTAATGCGCGTGACTTTGACTTTTCCCTTTCGAGGCTGAGAAAGTGGTGTAAAAGGCTTCTGCGAGATTGTGACGATACGTGTATAAATAACATACACACAAACTGTTGTAGAAGACAAAATCAATACAAACTATAACCACACTCGAACTTTTAATCAACCTCCCACTTCCCTGTCTAAAGTGCAAGAGAGAGGGGTAATCCACAATATCCAGTTTTGCTTTTGTTATTTCATGTATGTTTGTGTGAGAATCAAATCACAATCCAAATGCACTTACAGCTCGTGAAGTAATAATTGCTTTTCGGTATGGCCTTGGAGACTGATTGCCGGCTTGCTGATCTATTACGCGGGCTTGCTAATGGCAAATAATTGTCGATAGCCGAATGATGCACTAACCCTCTCAACTCGCGTGCCAAAAAGAAGCAACGGGGAGCGCAATATGCCTCTGGTGAGATTTGGGAACGAGCGCATTACACACTGAAGAGAAGATGTGCAGAGCGGCTCGCCCGTTCCAACGCCTGGTGTGTGACTCAGGCACGCTGTGTATCGCATTGTGGTCAGTGCTGTTTTTTCATGGGTGACAGGGAAACAGAAGAAACGAGGTCGGTCTGCTGTCATCGACACTGTGCCAAACGGATGTCCAAAATTGTGCACCGGAGCATGAACGTGTAAACGAGTGTAATATCCGCTCATTGTGACTGACAGATAAGAGTTTAGGGGTGTATAATCCGCTATTTGCTGAGCGCATAAGTCGGTCAACATACAGGGACTTTCTGGCGTCTCTGACGAGCACAATGTAATGGGATGAGGCACAGAGATATGCCTGGGACTCCATCCGAGCTAGGAAGAGACAAACCCTTGTGCTGCACTCCCCTCCTACTTACCTTGTTGTGTGCAGGCCGCAGAGATCTGCTCAGCCGAATAACGGCATTGTCAAGCTGCGAGCTAAAAGACCAACGCGACTGTAACGTGGTGGGGCGGGAGAGATGCAACCACAGCAAGTGCTGTAGCACGACGCACAGTAGATTCAAACTCTGTCCAAGTTGGCTCTGTTTAGACAACGTGTTCTCTTCCTTGTGGGTGAACTGGAGTACCCACGACAGTACGTGCAAGTCAGTTGGCAAAAAGGGCCCGTCCGTGATTGCGTGTGGAACAGTGTTTCATTGGCCCATGCGTCATCGTGGGAGAAGGTTGGAGTCTCTGTAACCCATAGCCATTATAAATCTGTTTTCGGTCCAAGCTTCTGTAGATCTCCGAGTTTACGTTAGTTGTAGTCTGAAAGAACAACAAGTTTGTCTTTAATTAATCTGCTCAATAACAGCAAAGTGTGGTAAACACTTCATAGCAGACCAGCCACGGTCATAAAAGCTAGAAAGAAAATTCATTCAATAAAACTGAAAGCACACGTAATCCTGAAGGTAAGTAGAGCCAGGAACACAAGCGCTCCACGGAAAGGGGAGTGAAAATGAAAAAGGAACATGTAGCTGCGTTTGTGTTCAGTGTCCAGGGACGTGGTAATAAATAGCCATTCTCTGTCCGTAGCCCTCCCATTGAGCCAACTTCCACAATTGCTAGGCGAGATGGGAACCAGCACTTATGACAGCTGGCATGCAAGCAAACATCACCACAGTCGCAAAAAAAAAAAAAAAAAAAAAAAAAAAAAAAAAAAAAAAAAAAAAAAAAAAAAAAAAAAAAAAAAATAGCCGAATAAACATCGCGGAGAAGAAGTGATTGCTGGCCCCCGTGGGTGTGGCCATGCTTCGTCGTGATGTTTGCAGACGGTTGGCGCGACTCGTGTTCTAATTTCGTCTCTGAGACCTTGTCAGCGAACACACTGCCAATGCACGCAACAGAACAAGTGGGTGACGATACGTAATGGGCGAGCAAGTGCATAATGGCAGCAAGTTGGGTATAAAGAGCCTGTGTGGCTGACACAGCGCGATGATGCCAGCACGATGCATGCAGTGGCCTTGCTCAGCGACCGGTACCAAGTGTCATGCGGAACTCTTGTAACAAACCCGAATTACTTAGAAACGAGGAAGTCAAAGGCAAGAGTATGGTTTCTAATTCGCAACGCCATTGGCTGAATAAAGGGCGGGTGCACAACAGTGGCGAAGACCGCGTTGTGAGGGTGATGGTCGAAATAGCATTACCAAGGCCTAAAGGAATACAATTGTTTTAAGGTGTATTAAACCCGTTGTTGTTAGAGTGTGTAGTTAAGGCTGGGGTGGCGTCTTCAGTGTGCCTGAGACTCAGGAAGGTGGTGGCTTGTTAAAAATATGTGTCAAGTCGCGTAAATGCTTAGCGTCCTGAATCATGAGAAAATATAACAAGATTATAAGCTGTGATGTGATGTGCCTTCGAACACAGTCGCATCAAACAAGGACGAACTCCACGGGTTAGCGGTGTGCCTGTCTCTAAGCCCGAAGTAGTGGATACACGTCACTAAGGACTATGGCAAACCAACTGTATTTAGCTATTTCAATTTGCATACGTCCCTGACGAAGGTGAAAATGCTCGTGCACAGTCAGACATTGCAGGAAGGTAGAGGTACTTGTCGAGTGGTGAACAGTTGTTGAAAATAGTTAAATATTCCGCTGATGTATAGTGAAATGAAGAAGGGGTAAAATTGGCACATGAAAAATTCGCACAGTGTCGTCAACACGCGTGTTGAATGGTTTAGACTGGTTCCGGCGTGCGTATGTGCTGAAAGACAAGAGTGCGCGCGCGACAGCAAATGTGGCAGAAAGGGAGGGTTGACTGAGGCACAGACATGGGTTGCAGTGTTAGCTACATACGACAGTGAGAGAACGATTGGTTGGGCCAAGCGCATAGGCCCATTCGTAAAAGACGGTGCGTCAACCTTGCTAGCGCACGTATGGGAGTAAAAAACACTGACAGCACTGCGAGTGTTTCATCTCTTGAAGTTCCAAATAATAAGGGGGAGGCGGTTGCGGTGGAAGGGAAATAGGGCACTCCGATATGTTGCGCATGATGTCAGCACGTAAAAAGAATTGAGTGTTGTGCTTGAGCAACTGGATTGTTGTTTAGTGTCTTTGTTGTTCAGCAATGCAAGCTGGAGTATGTATACAAACATAAATTCATGCGCGCCAGTCACGAGTGCAGAAGAAAATTGCTTTCCTTTCATGGGGATAAACGCGCACAGTAGAAAGTACAAATATGTTTTTAAAAATAATTATAATTGTAATTAAGAGGTAAACAAGAGTTATTGGGGAGTGGTGGTGATGGGAAAAAGGAAATTGAACAGTCGTAATGTAACAGAGCTAATGGGAACAACGGTTGCGTGTCATGACTTAACAACCGGGGAGGGGGCCAACGGTTATAAGGACTACACCGTATTTTTCACCCTCGGGGGACAGTAGACCGTACTTTGTG
>SOPI01000193.1:42500-52837 GCA_021307395.1 Trypanosoma vivax
CGATCGTTGCAGGAGGGGTGTCGCCGCTACTGTGCCGTCCTTCATCTTCCGGCTCACTACCGTAGCGTCCTTATGGTGCATGCGCGTGTGCCAAACCAGCGAGCGCCACTGTCTGTACGCACTACCGCATCTGCCACACACGTAAGTTCTCCCTGCTTTCTCTTCCGTGCGGCGACCCACTCGGGGACGTTTCCACGGTCTCTCCGCGTCCGCGTCCCCATCCCCTGCCGACCCCAGTTAACGTAGCACGCCCGCACGTGCAGGGAAGTATTCGAACAACTTCATTCACCCCAGAGTGCCGGTGGTGCTGCATACTTCCTCTCCGGTAGCCGTCAGCCTCTTGCCCGCCCCAGTCCTGTCGGACCGGGCATGGTGCGGGGGCCTGGCTTCCTCCTAGACAGAGTGCGAGACCCTGGCACCACGATGAGGTGCCCGATGTCACCAGGGAAACATTGGTTTTTTTTTTCATTGTGCTTTTAATCTGCTCGTGCTGCGCTAGACTCGCGGCCGGTCCCCCGACTCTGCAGACCGGCAGGGGGCGTTGAACGCAACCCAGATCCCATCCTCGCTTCATCCAGGGGAACTTTGAAGCAGATTGCCTTGGATGGCGAATCGGCTTCCCGGACATGCTTTCGCATGCCTCTTGCAGTGCGCACCCCAATCCGCTTCGGTGCCACAGAAGGGGGGGTAGGTGGTATCCAGCTCCGTGGGCGAGCGATGCCTCTTTACGGCTCGAGCAGGTCTCGATTCTGGTTCGTCGGGTGTGGGAGCGGATGTGCTCTCCAGCTTGAAGAGTTCCTTCAAGAAGCTGGCCAGTTGAGCGCTGAAGAACAACTCCCCGTCCTTCAGGGTTTCCAGACCGTGCTTCTTCCTTAGCCCTTGCAAGCTTGGGCACTGCAGGAGGTGCGCCGCAGACTCCTTGCACTAAACCTTCAGCGAGTTGCGCTTGGCCTCCCTTCTCGGTTGACCGTGCTTCGCCTCCAGGTGCGTTGTGGGGTGCTGTTTAAGCGCGCACTTCATTGGGCAGCATGGGCACTGGAGCGATCGTTGCAGGAGGGGTGTCGCCGCTACTGTGCCGTCCTTCATCTTCCGGCTCACTACCGTAGCGTCCTTATGGTGCATGCGCGTGTGCCAAACCAGCGAGCTCCACTGTCTGTACGCACTACCGCATCTGCCACACACGTAAGTTCTCCCTGCTTTCTCTTCCGTGCGGCGACCCACTCGGGGACGTTTCCACGGTCTCTCCGCGTCCGCGTCCCCATCCCCTGCCGACCCCAGTTAACGTAGCACGCCCGCACGTGCAGGGAAGTATTCGAACAACTTCATTCACCCCAGAGTGCCGGTGGTGCTGCATACTTCCTCTCCGGTAGCCGTCAGCCTCTTGCCCGCCCCAGTCCTGTCGGACCGGGCATGGTGCGGGGGCCTGGCTTCCTCCTAGACAGAGTGCGAGACCCTGGCACCACGATGAGGTGCCCGATGTCACCAGGGAAACATTGGTTTTTTTTTCATTGTGCTTTTAATCTGCTCGTGCTGCGCTAGACTCGCGGCCGGTCCCCCGACTCTGCAGACCGGCAGGGGGCGTTGAACGCAACCCAGATCCCATCCTCGCTTCATCCAGGGGAACTTTGAAGCAGATTGCCTTGGATGGCGAATCGGCTTCCCGGACATGCTTTCGCATGCCTCTTGCAGTGCGCACCCCAATCCGCTTCGGTGCCACAGAAGGGGGGGTAGGTGGTATCCAGCTCCGTGGGCGAGCGATGCCTCTTTACGGCTCGAGCAGGTCTCGATTCTGGTTCGTCGGGTGTGGGAGCGGATGTGCTCTCCAGCTTGAAGAGTTCCTTCAAGAAGCTGGCCAGTTGAGCGCTGAAGAACAACTCCCCGTCCTTCAGGGTTTCCAGACCGTGCTTCTTCCTTAGCCCTCGCAAGCTTGGGCACTGCAGGAGGTGCGCCGCAGACTCCTTGCACTAAACCTTCAGCGAGTTGCGCTTGGCCTCCCTTCTCGGTTGGCCGTGCTTCGCCTTCAGGTGCGTTGTGGGGTGCTGTTTAAGCGCGCACTTCATCGGGCAGCATGGGCACTGGAGCGATCGTTGCAGGAGGGGTGTCGCCGCTACTGTGCCGTCCTTCATCTTCCGCCTCACTACCGTAGCGTCCTTATGGTGCATGCGCGTGTGCCAAACCAGCGAGCGCCACTGTCTGTACGCACTACCGCATCTGCCACACACGTAATCTCTCCCTGCTTTCTCTTCCGTGCGGCGACCCACTCGGGGACGTTTCCACGGTCTCTCCGCGTCCGCGTCCCCATCCCCTGCCGACCCCAGTTAACGCAGCACGCCCGCACGTGCAGGGAAGTATTCGAACAACTTCATTCACCCCAGAGTGCCGGTGGTGCTGCATACTTCCTCTCCGGTAGCCGTCAGCCTCTTGCCCGCCCCAGTCCTGTCGGACCGGGCATGGTGCGGGACCCTGGCTTCCTCCTAGACAGAGTGCGAGACCCTGGCACCACGATGAGGTGCCCGATGTCACCAGGGAAACATTGGGTTTTTTTTTTCATTGTGCTTTTAATCTGCTCGTGCTGCGCTAGACTCGCGGCCGGTCCCCCGACTCTGCAGACCGGCAGGGGGCGTTGAACGCAACCCAGATCCCATCCTCGCTTCATCCAGGGGAACTTTGAAGCAGATTGCCTTGGATGGCGAATCGGCTTCCCGGACATGCTTTCGCATGCCTCTTGCAGTGCGCACCCCAATCCGCTTCGGTGCCACAGAAGGGGGGGTAGGTGGTATCCAGCTCCGTGGGCGAGCGATGCCTCTTTACGGCTCGAGCAGGTCTCGATTCTGGTTCGTCGGGTGTGGGAGCGGATGTGCTCTCCAGCTTGAAGAGTTCCTTCAAGAAGCTGGCCAGTTGAGCGCTGAAGAACAACTCCCCGTCCTTCAGGGTTTCCAGACCGTGCTTCTTCCTTAGCCCTCGCAAGCTTGGGCACTGCAGGAGGTGCGCCGCAGACTCCTTGCACTAAACCTTCAGCGAGTTGCGCTTGGCCTCCCTTCTCGGTCGACCGTGCTTCGCCTCCAGGTGCGTTGTGGGGTGCTGTTTAAGCGCGCACTTCATTGGGCAGCATGGGCACTGGAGCGATCGTTGCAGGAGGGGTGTCGCCGCTACTGTGCCGTCCTTCATCTTCCGGCTCACTACCGTAGCGTCCTTATGGTGCATGCGCGTGTGCCAAACCAGCGAGCTCCACTGTCTGTACGCACTACCGCATCTGCCACACACGTAAGTTCTCCCTGCTTTCTCTTCCGTGCGGCGACCCACTCGGGGACGTTTCCACGGTCTCTCCGCGTCCGCGTCCCCATCCCCTGCCGACCCCAGTTAACGTAGCACGCCCGCACGTGCAGGGAAGTATTCGAACAACTTCATTCACCCCAGAGTGCCGGTGGTGCTGCATACTTCCTCTCCGGTAGCCGTCAGCCTCTTGCCCGCCCCAGTCCTGTCGGACCGGGCATGGTGCGGGGGCCTGGCTTCCTCCTAGACAGAGTGCGAGACCCTGGCACCACGATGAGGTGCCCGATGTCACCAGGGAAACATTGGTTTTTTTTTTTCATTGTGCTTTTAATCTGCTCGTGCTGCGCTAGACTCGCGGCCGGTCCCCCGACTCTGCAGACCGGCAGGGGGCGTTGAACGCAACCCAGATCCCATCCTCGCTTCATCCAGGGGAACTTTGAAGCAGATTGCCTTGGATGGCGAATCGGCTTCCCGGACATGCTTTCGCATGCCTCTTGCAGTGCGCACCCCAGTCCGCTTCGGTGCCACAGAAGGGGGGTAGGTGGTATCCAGCTCCGTGGGCGAGCGATGCCTCTTTACGGCTCGAGCAGGTCTCGATTCTGGTTCGTCGGGTGTGGGAGCGGATGTGCTCTCCAGCTTGAAGAGTTCCTTCAAGAAGCTGGCCAGTTGAGCGCTGAAGAACAACTCCCCATCCTTCAGGGTTTCCAGACCGTGCTTCTTCCTTAGCCCTTGCAAGCTTGGGCACTGCAGGAGGTGCGCCGCAGACTCCTTGCACTAAACCTTCAGCGAGTTGCGCTTGGCCTCCCTTCTCGGTTGACCGTGCTTCGCCTCCAGGTGCGTTGTGGGGTGCTGTTTAAGCGCGCACTTCATCGGGCAGCATGGGCACTGGAGCGATCGTTGCAGGAGGGGTGTCGCCGCTACTGTGCCGTCCTTCATCTTCCGCCTCACTACCGTAGCGTCCTTATGGTGCATGCGCGTGTGCCAAACCAGCGAGCGCCACTGTCTGTACGCACTACCGCATCTGCCACACACGTAATCTCTCCCTGCTTTCTCTTCCGTGCGGCGACCCACTCGGGGACGTTTCCACGGTCTCTCCGCGTCCGCGTCCCCATCCCCTGCCGACCCCAGTTAACGCAGCACGCCCGCACGTGCAGGGAAGTATTCGAACAACTTCATTCACCCCAGAGTGCCGGTGGTGCTGCATACTTCCTCTCCGGTAGCCGTCAGCCTCTTGCCCGCCCAGTCCTGTCGGACCGGGCATGGTGCGGGGCCTGGCTTCCTCCTAGACAGAGTGCGAGACCCTGGCTTCCTCCTAGACAGAGTGCGAGACCCTGGCACCACGATGAGGTGCCCGATGTCACCAGGGAAACATTGGTTTTTTTTTTTTTCATTGTGCTTTTAATCTGCTCGTGCTGCGCTAGACTCGCGGCCGGTCCCCCGACTCTGCAGACCGGCAGGGGGCGTTGAACGCAACCCAGATCCCATCCTCGCTTCATCCAGGGGAACTTTGAAGCAGATTGCCTTGGATGGCGAATCGGCTTCCCGGACATGCTTTCGCATGCCTCTTGCAGTGCGCACCCCAGTCCGCTTCGGTGCCACAGAAGGGGGGGTAGGTGGTATCCAGCTCCGTGGGCGAGCGATGCCTCTTTACGGCTCGAGCAGGTCTCGATTCTGGTTCGTCGGGTGTGGGAGCGGATGTGCTCTCCAGCTTGAAGAGTTCCTTCAAGAAGCTGGCCAGTTGAGCGCTGAAGAACAACTCCCCGTCCTTCAGGGTTTCCAGACCGTGCTTCTTCCTTAGCCCTCGCAAGCTTGGGCACTGCAGGAGGTGCGCCGCAGACTCCTTGCACTAAACCTTCAGCGAGTTGCGCTTGGCCTCCCTTCTCGGTCGACCGTGCTTCGCCTCCAGGTGCGTTGTGGGGTGCTGTTTAAGCGCGCACTTCATTGGGCAGCATGGGCACTGGAGCGATCGTTGCAGGAGGGGTGTCGCCGCTACTGTGCCGTCCTTCATCTTCCGGCTCACTACCGTAGCGTCCTTATGGTGCATGCGCGTGTGCCAAACCAGCGAGCTCCACTGTCTGTACGCACTACCGCATCTGCCACACACGTAAGTTCTCCCTGCTTTCTCTTCCGTGCGGCGACCCACTCGGGGACGTTTCCACGGTCTCTCCGCGTCCGCGTCCCCATCCCCTGCCGACCCCAGTTAACGTAGCACGCCCGCACGTGCAGGGAAGTATTCGAACAACTTCATTCACCCCAGAGTGCCGGTGGTGCTGCATACTTCCTCTCCGGTAGCCGTCAGCCTCTTGCCCGCCCCAGTCCTGTCGGACCGGGCATGGTGCGGGGGCCTGGCTTCCTCCTAGACAGAGTGCGAGACCCTGGCACCACGATGAGGTGCCCGATGTCACCAGGGAAACATTGGTTTTTTTTTTTCATTGTGCTTTTAATCTGCTCGTGCTGCGCTAGACTCGCGGCCGGTCCCCCGACTCTGCAGACCGGCAGGGGGCGTTGAACGCAACCCAGATCCCATCCTCGCTTCATCCAGGGGAACTTTGAAGCAGATTGCCTTGGATGGCGAATCGGCTTCCCGGACATGCTTTCGCATGCCTCTTGCAGTGCGCACCCCAGTCCGCTTCGGTGCCACAGAAGGGGGGGTAGGTGGTATCCAGCTCCGTGGGCGAGCGATGCCTCTTTACGGCTCGAGCAGGTCTCGATTCTGGTTCGTCGGTGTGGGAGCGGATGTGCTCTCCAGCTTGAAGAGTTCCTTCAAGAAGCTGGCCAGTTGAGCGCTGAAGAACAACTCCCCGTCCTTCAGGGTTTCCAGACCGTGCTTCTTCCTTAGCCCTCGCAAGCTTGGGCACTGCAGGAGGTGCGCCGCAGACTCCTTGCACTAAACCTTCAGCGAGTTGCGCTTGGCCTCCCTTCTCGGTTGACCGTGCTTCGCCTCCAGGTGCGTTGTGGGGTGCTGTTTAAGCGCGCACTTCATTGGGCAGCATGGGCACTGGAGCGATCGTTGCAGGAGGGGTGTCGCCGCTACTGTGCCGTCCTTCATCTTCCGCCTCACTACCGTAGCGTCCTTATGGTGCATGCGCGTGTGCCAAACCAGCGAGCGCCACTGTCTGTACGCACTACCGCATCTGCCACACACGTAATCTCTCCCTGCTTTCTCTTCCGTGCGGCGACCCACTCGGGGACGTTTCCACGGTCTCTCCGCGTCCGCGTCCCCATCCCTGCCGACCCCAGTTAACGCAGCACGCCCGCACGTGCAGGGAAGTATTCGAACAACTTCATTCACCCCAGAGTGCCGGTGGTGCTGCATACTTCCTCTCCGGTAGCCGTCAGCCTCTTGCCCGCCCCAGTCCTGTCGGACCGGGCATGGTGCGGGGGCCTGGCTTCCTCCTAGACAGAGTGCGAGACCCTGGCACCACGATGAGGTGCCCGATGTCACCAGGGAAACATTGGTTTTTTTTTTTTTTCATTGTGCTTTTAATCTGCTCGTGCTGCGCTAGACTCGCGGCCGGTCCCCCGACTCTGCAGACCGGCAGGGGGCGTTGAACGCAACCCAGATCCCATCCTCGCTTCATCCAGGGGAACTTTGAAGCAGATTGCCTTGGATGGCGAATCGGCTTCCCGGACATGCTTTCGCATGCCTCTTGCAGTGCGCACCCCAGTCCGCTTCGGTGCCACAGAAGGGGGGGTAGGTGGTATCCAGCTCCGTGGGCGAGCGATGCCTCTTTACGGCTCGAGCAGGTCTCGATTCTGGTTCGTCGGGTGTGGGAGCGGATGTGCTCTCCAGCTTGAAGAGTTCCTTCAAGAAGCTGGCCAGTTGAGCGCTGAAGAACAACTCCCCGTCCTTCAGGGTTTCCAGACCGTGCTTCTTCCTTAGCCCTCGCAAGCTTGGGCACTGCAGGAGGTGCGCCGCAGACTCCTTGCACTAAACCTTCAGCGAGTTGCGCTTGGCCTCCCTTCTCGGTTGGCCGTGCTTCGCCTCCAGGTGCGTTGTGGGGTGCTGTTTAAGCGCGCACTTCATTGGGCAGCATGGGCACTGGAGCGATCGTTGCAGGAGGGGTGTCGCCGCTACTGTGCCGTCCTTCATCTTCCGGCTCACTACCGTAGCGTCCTTATGGTGCATGCGCGTGTGCCAAACCAGCGAGCGCCACTGTCTGTACGCACTACCGCATCTGCCACACACGTAAGTTCTCCCTGCTTTCTCTTCCGTGCGGCGACCCACTCGGGGACGTTTCCACGGTCTCTCCGCGTCCGCGTCCCCATCCCCTGCCGACCCCAGTTAACGTAGCACGCCCGCACGTGCAGGGAAGTATTCGAACAACTTCATTCACCCCAGAGTGCCGGTGGTGCTGCATACTTCCTCTCCGGTAGCCGTCAGCCTCTTGCCCGCCCCAGTCCTGTCGGACCGGGCATGGTGCGGGGGCCTGGCTTCCTCCTAGACAGAGTGCGAGACCCTGGCACCACGATGAGGTGCCCGATGTCACCAGGGAAACATTGGTTTTTTTTTTCATTGTGCTTTTAATCTGCTCGTGCTGCGCTAGACTCGCGGCCGGTCCCCCGACTCTGCAGACCGGCAGGGGGCGTTGAACGCAACCCAGATCCCATCCTCGCTTCATCCAGGGGAACTTTGAAGCAGATTGCCTTGGATGGCGAATCGGCTTCCCGGACATGCTTTCGCATGCCTCTTGCAGTGCGCACCCCCAGTCCGCTTCGGTGCCACAGAAGGGGGGGTAGGTGGTATCCAGCTCCGTGGGCGAGCGATGCCTCTTTACGGCTCGAGCAGGTCTCGATTCTGGTTTCGTCGGGTGTGGGAGCGGATGTGCTCTCCAGCTTGAAGAGTTCCTTCAAGAAGCTGGCCAGTTGAGCGCTGAAGAACAACTCCCCGTCCTTCAGGGTTTCCAGACCGTGCTTCTTCCTTAGCCCTCGAAGCTTGGGCACTGCAGGAGGTGCGCCGCAGACTCCTTGCACTAAACCTTCAGCGAGTTGCGCTTGGCCTCCCTTCTCGGTTGGCCGTGCTTCGCCTCCAGGTGCGTTGTGGGGTGCTGTTTAAGCGCGCACTTCATTGGGCAGCATGGGCACTGGAGCGATCGTTGCAGGAGGGGTGTCGCCGCTACTGTGCCGTCCTTCATCTTCCGCCTCACTACCGTAGCGTCCTTATGGTGCATGCGCGTGTGCCAAACCAGCGAGCGCCACTGTCTGTACGCACTACCGCATCTGCCACACACGTAATCTCTCCCTGCTTTCTCTTCCGTGCGGCGACCCACTCGGGGACGTTTCCACGGTCTCTCCGCGTCCGCGTCCCATCCCCTGCCGACCCCAGTTAACGCAGCACGCCCGCACGTGCAGGGAAGTATTCGAACAACTTCATTCACCCCAGAGTGCCGGTGGTGCTGCATACTTCCTCTCCGGTAGCCGTCAGCCTCTTGCCCGCCCCAGTCCTGTCGGACCGGGCATGGTGCGGGGGCCTGGCTTCCTCCTAGACAGAGTGCGAGACCCTGGCACCACGATGAGGTGCCCGATGTCACCAGGGAAACATTGGTTTTTTTTTTTCATTGTGCTTTTAATCTGCTCGTGCTGCGCTAGACTCGCGGCGGTCCCCCGACTCTGCAGACCGGCAGGGGGCGTTGAACGCAACCCAGATCCCATCCTCGCTTCATCCAGGGGAACTTTGAAGCAGATTGCCTTGGATGGCGAATCGGCTTCCCGGACATGGCTTTCGCATGCCTCTTGCAGTGCGCACCCCAATCCGCTTCGGTGCCACAGAAGGGGGGGTAGGTGGTATCCAGCTCCGTGGGCGAGCGATGCCTCTTTACGGCTCGAGCAGGTCTCGATTCTGGTTCGTCGGGTGTGGGAGCGGATGTGCTCTCCAGCTTGAAGAGTTCTTCAAGAAGCTGGCCAGTTGAGCGCTGAAGAACAACTCCCCGTCCTTCAGGGTTTCCAGACCGTGCTTCTTCCTTAGCCCTCGCAAGCTTGGGCACTGCAGGAGGTGCGCCGCAGACTCCTTGCACTAAAACCTTCAGCGAGTTGCGCTTGGCCTCCCTTCTCGGTTGACCGTGCTTCGCCTCCAGGTGCGTTGTGGGGTGCTGTTTAAGCGCGCACTTCATTGGGCAGCATGGGCACTGGAGCGATCGTTGCAGGAGGGGTGTCGCCGCTACTGTGCCGTCCTTCATCTTCCGCCTCACTACCGTAGCGTCCTTATGGTGCATGCGCGTGTGCCAAACCAGCGAGCGCCACTGTCTGTACGCACTACCGCATCTGCCACACACGTAAGTTCTCCCTGCTTTCTCTTCCGTGCGGCGACCCACTCGGGGACGTTTCCACGGTCTCTCCGCGTCCGCGTCCCCATCCCCTGCCGACCCCAGTTAACGTAGCACGCCCGCACGTGCAGGGAAGTATTCGAACAACTTCATTCACCCCAGAGTGCCGGTGGTGCTGCATACTTCCTCTCCGGTAGCCGTCAGCCTCTTGCCCGCCCCAGTCCTGTCGGACCGGGCATGGTGCGGGGGCCTGGCTTCCTCCTAGACAGAGTGCGAGACCCTGGCACCACGATGAGGTGCCCGATGTCACCAGGGAAACATTGGTTTTTTTTTTTTTTTTCATTGTGCTTTTAATCTGCTCGTGCTGCGCTAGACTCGCGGCCGGTCCCCCGACTCTGCAGACCGGCAGGGGCGTTGAACGCAACCCAGATCCCATCCTCGCTTCATCCAGGGGAACTTTGAAGCAGATTGCCTTGGATGGCGAATCGGCTTCCCGGACATGCTTTCGCATGCCTCTTGCAGTGCGCACCCCAATCCGCTTCGGTGCCACAGAAGGGGGGTAGGTGGTATCCAGCTCCGTGGGCGAGCGATGCCTCTTTACGGCTCGAGCAGGTCTCGATTCTGGTTCGTCGGGTGTGGGAGCGGATGTGCTCTCCAGCTTGAAGAGTTCCTTCAAGAAGCTGGCCAGTTGAGCGCTGAAGAACAACTCCCCGTCCTTCAGGGTTTCCAGACCGTGCTTCTTCCTTAGCCCTCGCAAGCTTGGGCACTGCAGGAGGTGGCCGCAGACTCCTTGCACTAAAC
>SOPI01000194.1:7500-28524 GCA_021307395.1 Trypanosoma vivax
TGCGCCTAATGCCTTCCGCACATCCGCATCTCCACTCCCTTCCCTGCGCTCTCGCAATTTACAGGCTTATGGAAGTTGCGTTTTGCGTGCGCAAATTGAGTCCGCACGGTTTCAGCAAAGACCTGCCCTTCCGCCTTAGCTTTAAAACGGCGAATGGCATGCGTTTGCACGTTCTCTTGTATGTATGAACGTAGTCGAAGCGAAAGCGGGGACGCCAAGTGAGCATTGTTCTCGCGAACGCGCCTTTTCACAACTGAAAACGAAGCTCGGTGGGCGGACGCGCACTTCTCGCATATTATGCCAGCCCTGACCGCACGGAACTCAATAACGCAAAAAGACAAAGAGCGACGCTCTAGAAACCGCGGCGCTTTCTTGGACAGCGCGCAACTTTCGCATTTGCACGCGGCAATTTGCAATCAGCCTTGCGTGGTTGCATGAAACGCAATTGGCGGTCTCGCAACGCTGTCCGCCGACGCGGGCAATCAACCCGCATGGCCATCTTACAAGCCGGTGGGCGAGGGTTCCGTGCCAGCAACGTTTCGCCAAATTAACAACGATACGCGAGGCGCGTTTAAATGGAGACGGTCGATCGCCACACACTTCAGTGCGGCGCCAAGCTTCCATGCAAAGGAAGGAAGGGCAGCCAGGCCGCAGGGAAGAAACGAGGCACAGCGGCGCAGTTCTGGGCAGCCATGGCCGAGCAGTTTGCGCCAGCACATGGCCAAGGGCGGCACGAACACAGCGGCCCGGTGGCAGGGGCTGAGAGCCCAGCGCTGCGAAAGTGGCTCAATACACCGTGCTGAGGCCGTGTGCCGCGAAGAAAAAAGGATCGTGGGAGAGAAATGGGAAACTGCAGCCTTCGTGAAAGCGCCTCAGCGCGCAGTTCGCAACGCAAATGGCGCGTCGCGAATGAACCCGCAGAGAGGCAAGCGTGCGGCGCAATGCAAGGCACAAGGCAGATAACAACACAAATGTGCAAGCGCGGCCCTTCGGCTTGGCGCCGAGAGTTGGCACGCTGTGTGGCAATGCAAGTCGCTGTGCCTCGCAGTCGGTGGTTATCGCAGCGCACGTCTAGTAGCGGAAAAAGACTTCGGAGGGGAGAAAGGCCAACAAGATGGCGCGCATGCGAAGAGGCGGAGTAAACGGGGTCAGCGTGTTTGCGCGTCAACGGCGCATCGGCGGAACATGGCGGATCGCACAAGGTCTAAGGAGGATATTGCTTACAAGGCATGTGTTGTGCCGCGCGGAAGCTTTGGGGTTCAGAGACGAAGCAGCACACGGCCATTCGGCGAGCTGCTTCGCTGTCACATCCCTCTCAATTAAAGCGATGACGTCTGTGGCACAGAAACTGGCGCCTAATAAGCAGCGAAACACAAACGCACACACAGGGCGTGTGAAAAGTTCCAAGACGGACTTTCACCCCGCAAATGACATGCGCACACGTCTCCTGCATGGCGGGTGCTTAACAGTCGCGCCTAGGTGCGCGCACTTCGTGGCACCATTCCCACGAAAAGCCTGCGACAGCACTGCCAGTGGCCACGTCCACAGCCAGTCAGCTGGCGAAGGCTCAACCGCAAGCCACGCTCCCTCACCACCTCAGCGAACACTACACAAACACGAGCCACCAACAACACGCTCTCCTACGGTTGTCGAAATGTTCACCACCAAACATCGCAGGCAGATGCGCGGAGACTTTTCCGTCTGCAGGGGAACCAACGCGACATTCCCAATAGGCTGCATCCACCATGCCAGTTTGACACTGCGCCTCACACTTCTGTGCAGCACGCACGACCCAACACCAAACAACTTGCCAACGCCGAGCGCACCAATCAACACACCTAGCCGAGTATCAAGTGCACTGTTGTCACCGATCCACCTCGCCAGGTCGTGTCGTATAGCGTGCCATACGCGCACCACCTTCACGGTGCTCAAACACATCTCAACGCGCAGACAGCAGGCAGCACCCGACTCAATACGCACTGTGGCCACACGCGGGCAAAGCGCGACACGGCAACTGCACGCTTGCGTCGCGCCAAAGGTCTAAACGGCTGGTCCCTCATTGAAGCCTTCAACAGAGTGCCGCGTTGCATCACGACGCCCAGCACCGATACGGCAGTGCAGCAAAACTGCTTCGAGAGCAGCACGCCATCATATCAACGCAGTCGCACACGCTGCATCAAAACGCGCAGTCAACGCCACACGCAGTCTCGACTCTATCGCGCAACATTTGCACGCGTGGTTGTACTCCCCCACAAACTCAACCCCGTGCTTGCCTTGAGAATACGCAGCGTGTAGTTTTGCTGAAGAGAATAAATGAAAGAGAAAAAGAAGCGCGAAATAAAGAACGAAGGGGCACTGGCAGTACGTTTGCACACGCAAAAAATAGACGGAATTCTTACTTATTCTCCTTCACTCTCTTGTCACCAAGCTGTAATGCCGGCTAAAATGCGTGCCACGGCGTCAGTGAAAACGGCAACGTCCTGCCTCACCTTCCACGTAACGTGGAGGAAATGCAGACAAACGCGCGCCCCAATTTCTACTAAAACTAGTTCTCAAAACAGGTATAAAAGAACTCACTAATAAATATGCCAGCACCGTGTGGGGAGAAAGCGGGCCACCACAACACAGAACACGCCACGCACAGAGGCACGCAAGCCTCCACGAAGCCCGGGCACGGCATGCATCAAAACAGAAGCGCATGTCCTCGCGTCCTTCTTTGCATGCCAAAAAGACTGCATGGTCCACGTTGGTCGCACGCATACGCCTCCACTGCCCTGACACTCGCAAGGCGTGGTGCACCGCTCCTGAAACAGGCGCCCGCCTATTAGACACTTTCTCCCCTAACCGATATCGTTGCTTTACCCACTTTCGCAACTGACCACACCGTCCCTGTGTACGGTATTCGCCGTGTCGCTCTTCACACCTCTCCAGACCATTCCTCGCCTCCCAGTCACGCCACGTCCATCACAGCGGCCGGCGCTGGCATAACTGGTCACCGAGCTCACGCGCAGACAACACACCGCAGTGGATGAATGCTCCACTATTCTTCGCTTGAAAACACGCAACTGCCAAAACCACCGCCTGACGACAGCTTTTGCTAACTTCCGGCCGCTTCTGCATTTCTTTGCAAATCCCCACGTACAGACACTCGAGCATTTGTGTGGTTCATTTTTTAGTCTTTTTTCTTTCTGCGCTTTCAGACTTGTCAGCGAATAACTTGTGGTATTTCCCCTTGTTTGCTTTTTCGGCAAGCGCAAGGGTTGCGCTCATGGGGTCGCTGATCGTCACCTGCCATTGGTGAATCTCCTCCCACAGCTTGGCGGCATTTTTGCGTTCCGCCATTGCTCCATCGGTGCTCCTGTTAACTTCATCGGCGTCCTCGCACACCTGCCGTTCGTTGATAGTTCCCTTGCCAGGGCAGTTCACGTATATCATCTCCCAGCGCAGGTTCTCCGAAAACGTATTCCACTCAGCGAAGTTGCGTGCAATGGTCCTCTGGAAACTTACAAGCGCGGTAGTGCTCGTCGGATGCTTGTCACTCGTCGTCACCTGCACCATCACAATCGTCTTTTTGGGCCTTCTCGCATCCTCGCCCACTGTGTTAAAGCCACGCCACACCTCGCCCTTCACACGCCCATCGGCGTCCTTTTCACCATTTCGCTGCTTGTGCGGGTGACCCTCGACAAAGAAGAACGCATCGACAACAGGATAGTTTGGGATGCATGGCTTGTACATCACCATGTACTTGCACTTGGCAATGGGTCGCTGGCGAGCTGTCGGCAGAATCACCACGCCCCTGAGGCCGAGCTGGTTAAGATGAAGGCCTTCAAGCACGCTCACAACATCCCGCACCTCCCCTTCGCGTCGGAGGTACTTCATCATGTACGACACCGGGTACAGCACCTCTTTGAACAGCAGCGCGTGCAACGAATAGTCCTCAAATGAAAAAGCCACAGCGGTTTCTCGCGACATAAAGAACCCCTTTGCCACCGCGTCCTCCCTAAAATACATGAGCATTAGGTGATGTATGCGGGAAAAAATGGGGAAGGACAGCGCTCGGCATCGGAAGGTGTCCGCGCCTTTCGGTTTGTCACAAACTCGCACAATCTTTACCAACTTGTGTGTTACATCATTGTTCTGCCAGTCTATCTGTTGACAGAGGATATCTTTGTAATTTGCCTTATTATTCTCGTTGATTCCATTCAGCATGGTTGTGACTTGAGTTTCTCGCTGTTTGAACTGTATGTCATCACAGAACATGAAACGAGCCAATGGTCCGACAGTCTCAATGCGTTCATCCAGTACTTTCAACTGCTCCTTCAGTTTTTTTCCCGCATTCAACAACAAACGTGCATTACGCTCAAATCCTTCAGGCAAGCCGCGCAGCACCTTCCACGCAACAAACGCCTTCAGGTCACGCTCGTCGTCACAGTTCACATAAATCAATTTACCATTCCTGTCCTTCTCCCACGAATTGTAGTGGTTTACGTCGGGCGACGTCAGAACAACGGTGGGCCAGAAGTCTGTCGGAAGCTCTTTAGAAGGAACCTCTCCCTTTTCACTAATGTCCACAATGACAAAGCCTCTTTTACAAGATGCCATCTCCTTAATTTTCAACACAGCAGCACGCTGATCCGAGTACAAAACAACAGAGCCTGGCACGCCGGGCCTCGCGTTGTGTATCACGTAAGCGCTGTCACGAATAAAGTACGCCACAACGTCAAGCAGCTTATTTTTATAGTGAAGCAGTTGATAGAGCAGGAAGGAGCCGCACGCGAATGACTTGCCAATGCCAGGCGTGCCAACCACAACGCACGTCCTGGGTTTCACAAGCTTCCTCTTGATATACCACGCACGCATTTGCTCTTCCACGATGTACCACACGCGCACAACCTCGCGGCGAATGTACACGTCCTTGCTCCTCTGTGTGTTGAAGACTCCGCCTCTCCCTACTCCAGCATTGTTGTCAACATTTGCTGTTTCGTTTTTGAATTGCGTGTATGGCCAGCCGTCCTCGGACGACAGCACCATAATCTCAAGCTTGCCGTTCCGAGGTGCCTGCTTGTCGACATCACGCGGCGATGGATTGTAATTCACCTCAGCATATGACCACATGCTCCTTGGACGGCCGTCAACAACACGCATGCCAAGCGGCACACCTGCCTCGCCAGACAGCACGCGGCTCCACCTCGCATTCACCACGGACTCGAAGGCACCGAGAATCACCTTCCCCGCTACATTACCGGTATTTTGAACTCTCTCCCTTTCCCTTTCCATCTCCCTCTCAGTTCTCTCCTTTTCGATTCTCTCCTTCTCCCTCTCCTCAGCGTCCTTAGCAACATTAAACGCGGAGTCCAGGAGGCCACGCGTCGTGTTCCACAACCCGTCATCCGCCAACGCATCTCTCACTGCGCGCTTGGCGTCCGTATTTTCATCAGCACCGCCCCACTGCTTGAGATCCGTTATTCCTTTCCTTCTAAGCAGTGGGACAACCTTGTGAACGAGCGCGTACGTTTGGCAATCATAAAGGTTTAAGACGCGTCTGCGTGCGTGTTCGTCAGGAATGTAAAGTTCTGGTTCATTCACGAATACGCTCATCTGCACGTCACCTGAAAGTTCAACGTTGGCAATCCTAAGATATGCAATGAATCTGCTCAGCATCTTATTATTAGGCTGCGGAGCACCATCCAACAACACATCTGCCACACGGCTGCTCAGCGTCCACCGCGGGCCAGGCACGCTCTCCACACGCGCCCGCACAAAGGGAGGCTCGCCCGCACCGCCACCCTCGTCTTGCCTGACGCGGCGACTGCGTCTACCCATGCCCGCGCCAGTATACCTCACCTTGGCCTTCCTGCTTCCAGTGTGCGCAGGTGTTTCACATTAGGGAAATGAGCAGGCAAAAAGGAAGGGGAGAAGCATGGAAGCAAATGGTGTGAGGCATTACGAAACAAGTGGCGTATGCACATCAGTCAGTGGCGGGCGCGCAGGAAGGAAGGGCGTTGGTGTGGGCACGGCCGGACTGATAGGCGGCGCGCCACGTGCTCACCAGGCGTGTGCAACGTGCATGTGCGTGGGGGCGAGCACAGCAGTGGAACGTGACCCGTGCAACGCACCGCGTGTCGCACCAAGTGCTTCGCACAACAACCGCACTGCAACAGCCACCAGATGCGCCACGCAACGGGCGCACGCAGGCCTCACGCGCGCTGCATCACACTCCCACGCACAAGGCGATGGCTCGAAGCAGCTCAAGGGGACAGCGACAATAAACTCACAAGGTGCGCAGGCACGCACAGCCACACTCATTCGCTTGCCTCTTGTGGAGGTGGCACTCGCCCTCGTGCAGCGTGGTGCCCTCGCTATGGCACACGCGCATCGCAGTGCAGCAGCTGAGCACGGGGAACGCTGCTCGCACCACCTCCTCTTTGCTGCGGCTGCGCCTCATCCTAGAAACCGGCGGCAAGCCACGAAGGGTGAAAACAAGCTCAGCAGCAGACACGGCACGCACTCGCGCCACAACGCACACAACGCAGTTATCAGCGCAGGCACATCCTGCACACGCGCGCATCCGCCTACCGTGCAAGCGCACTCACGCCGTCGCCGCAGCAACACCGCAAGCAACGGAACAAGCGTCCAACAGCACAGCCACAGGCGCTGCTGCCTCCACTGTCGCTTCGAGTGCAGTTGTTCTCCGCACTGCCACCGCAAAGTGTGCTGCTGATCGACACGCGTCTTAGCAGTCTGACCAGCCACGCGGCAAGAGAAGCCCCTTCAGCGCAGCGACACGCCACTAAATGCAACACAGCACGCTCAGCGGCTGCCCGTGCAGCGATGCTGTTCAACAGTGCGGACTTATCGTGCGCACTCCGCAGCGCTTCCTCTGCCGACTGACGTGCTCCGCGAACACGCAGCACTGTCTTCCACAAAGCAGCAGAATATTTTCGCACTTCCTCACACCGGCGACATCAGTGTTTTTCTGCGGCACATCAACGCCATTCCGACTCCTCAACAGCGAGCAGTGACAGCAGATGACTTAGAGGCGGTGGTTGGAGATACCTCGCGCACAAATCAGACGTGTCTCGCGTTGACGGTGTGCTCGTGCTCCAAACCGTGTGCCAAACGTGTCACGACATCACGCATCACTCAGTCGTACCGCTCACCAGTTCGCACTGCAGTGCACACAAACAGCGTCAGCTTCACGCAGGCTCGTGTGAAACAGTGCTACGCAGTTTACCAGCCGCACCATCAAGCAATCACCATGAACCGGCTGAAAGCAGAAGCAATGCTCACTTTCCTTCTCCACAACCTCCTCCACCTCCTTCAGCTTCGTTTCAGCAGTCGCAATCAGCTCAAACACACCACCAAGCTCAGTCTCAAGGCGCTCGCGCTCGCTGTTAGTGCGGCTCACAGAAGACTCAAACTCCTCCACGAGGGAGTTGCAGTAGTCCACGGTTGCGTTCCACGTCTCGCACCTGGACACAATATCCGCAGGAGCATTCACTGATTTTCCACACATGTCCATCGACACTCGCGCCCACTCACTCATATTTGGAAGGCTCAACTTAATGTTCCCCACAGTCGTGTGCACCAGCAACGCGCGCTCGTTAGCAATGTCCTGTTCGCACGGCCTCGCACCCTGCACCACAGGACGGAGCTGAGCAAAGGTGTGCGGCAAGGGGTAGCAGCGCGACAGGGCATCGGTGGCGTTGACGGCCACGCGGCTCGCAGTGCTGCACATCTCTTCCATACTGCCTAGTGTAATGTTGCCAGCCACACAGTACGCGGCCGCCTACCCACTCGTCACCTCCGCCACTTCCTTCAGCTCGTGTGCAACGGCGAGCGCGTCCACGGCGATGCTCTTCAGTGCAATGAAAAATTGTTTTACAATCCTGAACTGCCTCTCGACCTCACAATCAACCTCCGCCTTCTCTCCCTGAATCCGCCTCAACTCACGCACGTGTCATGTTTCCCGTCCCGTCCCATCGAACGACGCCAAAGCGCCATGGACAGCCTTAATAGTCGCTCCCTCTTCTTCGGCCGCAGCTTCTAGGGAGGGAACTACACGCTCAAACACGGTCATGCACGAATGGCTCGACTCCATCTCCTCCTCACACTTCTGCATTCCTTCCTCCACACCATTCTTTGCCGCAGGCAAGTCCAGACTAGCATTCATCTTAAAGCACTTCTTGTCGTCCTTGACGAAATCACACGCACATTTGTGTGCGCAATGCAGATCGCTTCCTTCTACCGCCAGCAAATAAATGGTCCCGGCGAGCAGTCTCCGAGCGTATCAGGACCCTTCCACGGCCATGTCGCGCCTGACATGAATTGTCTTCCTATCCTCCTCATCAGCGAGCCCCTCCGCTCTCCTCTCCGCCTCCGCTTCGCCTTCTCAGGTGCGCTCTCCAACAACAAGCACACGCCCTTTCGCTCCTTATGAGACTGGGTTAGCGTCGAGACGTAGTGGCTGACGTTGCACGCAGTGTCCAGCTTCTTGCCATGGCAAACATCGTACACATATGCGTGACCATCGTATTCCATGCGGTTCGTTGTACAGGTGGCGGCATGGGCGGCAGCCACAACGCGGGGGCGGAACGGCCCACACACTTCACTTGCATTGCAACTGGGCAGTCACGCGCAACACTTGCTCGCAGCACAGACATGTGGGGAAGAGAAGGCAGAGTCGGCACTGCAAAGAGAAGCGAGGCCGGCAGTTGCAGCAGCGTGGCACATGAGGGAACAGACTCCACAACGGTAGAGGTGGGAACGCACAAGAAGGTAATGCACGACAGGCGAGCAGGACACACACAACACATGTGTGAGCGCACAATCCAAATCGGACAACGTAGCATAGACAGGGAGCTGTGGCTCGCACACGCGCTTAACCATTCTCGTGCCACGCGGACCACAAAGTCACACGGGCCCTCTCAACCGGCAGCACCATTTATGAGGTACCATAACTGACTAAACGCACATCCGCACAGCACGTGCTGCGTTGATTTCCCGCATCACGGGGAAGTCAAACATGAGCCAGAATGCGTGTGACACTTCGAATAGATTACCGGCGGTGGCATGCTGTAGCGGGTGTGAGAAAAGTCCATTTAAACGACTTGCCTAGCATTCCTGATGCTGAGTCACAGTATTCATGGTAGTGAAGAGTAATGTGGTCGTCCATGTGAGGATACTGTGGGTGTTCTAGAAGCTGCAATCGTGTACTAGATGTAACAATCGCAAAGAGAGTGGGCGTCGCGGCTCCTCTGGCATACGAAGTGTTCCAAATAGTGCCCTCAAAGAGTCGCACACCAGCAAGTATCGGGATTGTAAATCAGTGCTGAAGGGGGAAACTAATTGCACAGCAACGGGGCCATTCGTATTCGCGTTAGCTCTTGCATGCATCACCCGACACGCCACAGCAGCGCGGTGCCAACCACATGATTCCTTAACGCACCACTGCTCCACATAACTACCGGAGAAATGGAAACGGTCAATGAGCGCATATCTCACTGCACATCAGCTTGGTAACTGCCATCCGAACAACTACACTAAACAAGCTTGCTGACGGCACAAATAGTGGGGCGATGGGCGAATACAGTAAAGAACTTTTGTTGGTGTTTTTGGTGTACCGAATTTACATGAAAAAAAAAGGCATAATAAAAAAGAGTGACTGGCCGCAGCACAGGAAACAAATAAAGAAGGTTAATGCCCACAATAGTCTACCCTTTAAACAAATGTACTCCACGCCACAGCACATGAATGTAGGAAGTAGAGTTTCATATGTTCGTTACCTTGTTTTATTTTTGGCACAAATAAGGAAAAATTCCTTTGTGCGTGGATCCCAGAGCAAACATGTGGGGAATCCACAAGCACAGTTATACTTGAGTGTCTGCATAGCGTTGCGCCATCATGCAGATGTTTGTAATCAAACTCTTTTCTTACAGATGGGGGTAGAGTGTCCCACTTATTTATTTACTTCCTCACTTGCATCCCTTTATTTTGTTTTCGAAGTCTAATGAGCTTTTAATAAAGCCCTTTGGGTATATCACGCCTCAATAGAGTAGAAAAGTGTTTTAAAAATGTGTTTGTGCAATTATACAAGAGCTGCAACCATATATTGGGTACGGAGACAAGAGTTGGTAGTTAATTGCATGCCTCTTGTCAGAGTGTGATTGTTTGCGCTGTTAATTATGAGCCACTAATTAAAACATTCAAAATCCGCATCACTCTCCCAAACTGTAAGCAGCCACTATTGGTCTCGTTTATTTTATTCTCCATGACATTTGCTACTGATGCGGCATTTGAAATTTATTGAAAAGACCAGGGTTAAATAAGCAAATAAAATAAAAACGTTAAAGAGGTCGCTATGGCCCGGGACCCGCATGCCTCTATTTGTAGCCGCGTGTAATGCAACGCTACGCGAACAAAAACACTAAGGATTGTAA
Source organism: Trypanosoma vivax (assembly GCA_021307395.1). Classification (NCBI taxonomy): domain Eukaryota; phylum Euglenozoa; class Kinetoplastea; order Trypanosomatida; family Trypanosomatidae; genus Trypanosoma; species Trypanosoma vivax. The sequence continues at coordinate 17,940 of SOPI01000194.1, forward strand.
AACAGTTTAGTTACACTTCGATGGGCGATCCAATTTTTCATTGTGCCGCCAGTATTTATTTGAACAGCTTCAAAACAGAGAATAGAGAAATTGCCAGGCTGCTTAAATATGAGGAGATCCCAACGTCCTGTAACACGAACACGGCTATACACAAAGAATAGGAAAGTCCTGTGCGTGTAAGTCGCAAAAAGGGGGAAAAAATAGGGGAAAACACAGAAAGAAATGGAGGAAATGTAAAACATAGATATAAAGTGGGTGAAACACAAAAAACAAATGTTTGAAATAACTGAATGGACGAGCATCGCGGTTAGTCATTTGCTTTCATCTAATGTATTAAAAGTTTGCTGTCTAGATAACAATGAATAATTTAAAATTCGTTAGACAATTTAACAACGACGAAAAAGAGAGAGAGAGAGAGAGAGAGAGAGAGAGAGAGAGAGAGAGATTAGAAAAGAGGTATGAGACAGCAAAAACAAGTATACATATAGTGGGTTAAAATTGAAAAAGGAAACAAAATTGTGTTCGGGAATTAAAGGTTTATAGTGAAATAAAGAAGTCTAAAATAAATTTATAACGCTAGGGGAATTACAAAATTCAAACCTATTTGTAAGAATGAATTAATAATAAGACAAAAATACAAAACCAACCGATAAATAACAAAGCGAAATGGTAAAAAGGAAAAAGCAGAGATATACGAATGACTAAAAACGTGATGCTCGATTCAAATGTTGTTGTGTTGGAGCATCTGAATGTTCTGAAAGATGTGGTTTTGCTTAAATAAGCACAATTTTTGATATCGTAGTCGAGTTTCCTTGGGTCGATCTTGGATATAAAGGTGCCATTAAAAAGTAATATACGCTTGTCTTTTTGTACTTAATTAAATTAATATCTAACTTGCTCCTATATTCAGGATAAAAATATAATGGCACCGAGAGTTTGTTATAAATGTGGAAAATAGAAGGCGGTATAATGCGTATAAAATTTCCGAATAACCTGGGCCTTCAAAATCGCTAAACCCGACAAGCCGCCTGGCCCAGCACTGCAAATAGCGGCTTGGTGCCTAGTAAAAAAATGTGTACCAAACTCCTTTTGTATAACATTTTCGATCGCGCATAAGTGAGACATATGCAAAAGCGGCTTGACATTGAATTGCATTCCAAAATAGATTTTACATCGATAATCGGAAATGCTCCTTTATATTCGCCCGCTGGCTGTGTGTTTCTCGTGACGGCAGAAATCGCGCAAGATTATGGAGGGAAATCTCGGTATGACAAACGCCCCTGCAGAGTCTAGGGTCACGGTTCCTCGTCAAAACTCTGGTATTATAAGCAGCGGTCCCCGCTTTTTTCTTTAGGTACTTCCCGGCAAGTGTTCCTTTTCGGCGGACAGCACCCGCTAAGAACGAAGCCGTCCTTGTCCTGTTCCTTCTATCCCTCTGATGGGTAAAGGTCCCGCTTTCCTCCGCTCCGCGGACTGAGCAAACCACTTGGAAGAACTCCGCCAAAGCATCGCCCTTTGCAGAAATAAAAGATCACGACGACACTTTGCTAAATAACAAGAGTTGGGAACAAATTCTAACCCGCGAGCCGGTTTACCCTGCCATGTGCTGAAGCTAATGGTTTGTTTTCCGTGACTAAAAGAAATCTGCGAACAGCGAGTCGGTGAGGTTCCACTCTGAAAATCAAAAGGTGGCGACAAGCCCATAAAGGAACGCTGTAAGAGATTCTGTTGACTTCCGCCATGGGCCGCGAAGGGCAGCACGAAGCACCAGTGCAACCAGGGCCGCGCACAATGTGCCGCGGGGGCGCGCGAAGGTGATCGGCAATGGGCGCGCCAACAAGCTTCCAGCTTTGCCCGTTTCCATCAAAAGCTGCGGTTATAGTTCGCGCGGCTTTGCGGCATCCAATTACGAAGAGGCTTTGTGCCGGAGGCTGCCGCCCTGTTGCGCGTGGAAAATGCTTTACAAAAAGCCTTGGGCGTCGGCTTTTTGTTGAGCTACACGCCGGCCGCGTATTGGGAATAGCGGTTGCCGTTCAGCGCGGCCAAAACATACAGGAACAACGCTGAATTGAAATATTCTCAGGTGTTGCTGCCGCCGGGCTGGACGGAGGCTGCGGTGATGGGTCGGTAACCAAACTTACCGACGTACAGTTGCGCGCCAAGATCTGCGGCGCCCTTACGGAAGCAAAGGTATCCATTATAAAGTGTCGTCTTTAGCGTTGTTTTGGAGAAGGCAGCGAATCAGCTGCCAGGTTTGGAGTCGATAGTCCCTCCGAGTTCTAAATGTCACGATTGGTAGCGAATGCTGTCGCATTTAACCCTTTGACAAGGCCACATGAACGAACTACAATTTAGTTAAGGGTGTTACGCAAACTAATGAGATTAATCTGTCTTTCTTTTCTTTTCTTTTTTTGATGGCGAGCAACTGGTGCAGTTCGCCCGTGATACCAAGTAATTCTTTACCCGCCACTCAGGGCGCATGTCGTATTCACGACATATCCCTGATTTATTTTTGATATGCGTATGCAAAGTTATCCAAATGTGAGTTAATCGTGTTTTTCCCCTGTCGTATATATTTGAGGGCTCTTGACGGTGAATGCGCAGCAACGTGTTGAAAAGCCATTTTGAACTCAATCACCGACTATATTGGATCTTCTTCAAAACTATGATGTGTGAAATGTTCTAAAGCTTGACAACGGTACCGCGTGCAGATGGTCCTTGGACGAACGCTGGAGTATCAAAATTGAATATTGCTTGTTCATGTTGCTGAACTAAATCCGCTTTTACACTGGTATACTCAGTGCCATTTGTTGCGACGAAACCTTTTATTCATATCATAAGTAATATTGTCGTTCATTTTGACGAAATGGAAGCGGGTTCGGCAAAATTTTTCCTTTTGTTTTTAGGCGAATACTGTTCAAATGGCATGTGACATAGTCGCCACTATCATGAGCATGGTAGTCAAGGAAAAACGTTTCTGAAAGCAATTAGTTTTTGATGTCACTATTCGACTTAAATGTCGATAGCGTTTAGAAGAATTGTCATGTTTTGTGAACGTTTTCGTGTGCTATAGCCATATTAATTTGCATACAGCATGTCTAGTCAATGAGACGTTGGTAGTGAGAAGTAGAAAGGTTCGTCTGGATGTTTTTGCTGCTGCTGTGAAAAGCAGAGCTGTTTCTGTTGGCAGCTAAACTTGATCACAAAACATTTACCTGTGTTAGTCATGATATGAATACTCGCATTTTGCCATGTGTGTTTGCCATTCTCCATATATGCATAAACTTTCTAGCTTTGTGAGGCACTACGGCCGTAACAGTACATATACCAATGTGCTTGCGCCAAGTTACACTGATACCTGTCATTTAGACTGCTTTTGCGTAATAACTTACTGAGTAGTTAGGTTAGTTTGCTAAGCTGCAGTGCTGTTGACTTCCCATATAATTTGCGCAACTATGTATCTCAGTCTTGACTATTTCATCAGTTTCGGTGATACCTATGGGCAGTGGTGTAATAGTCGTCTAAGATGTTCTCCCTAACGTTTTTGAATAGCTGCAGCAAGCCATTGTATTTGTGATCTACGGTTATGCAAGTACTTGCCCAATGTTTGGCTACAGTATAACGGAGATCGCGAAAACTTTACATGTTGGTGCCGTTGGAATTTATAAGTTTGGGGGCCATTTATGAAGTCACTAACGGGGCATGTTAGTTTGTTAATGGCATGTTGAGGCGAGATATTAAAGCATATGTTTAATAGGTCACTAAAGTGTGCATTAATGAGTGTATTTGAGTTGGATGATTTCATAAAGGACTATTAGGGTTCCAATGTGATGGTGTGAGAAGAATCACCAACGCTGCCATTTTTTATCGGGCAGCAAGTCCTTCCCCATCGCCTACCGTACGGTTTGATGTGGCGTGCAATGGTTGTATAATGTAAAATGAATTCTTGTTATCGCAGGTTTGCATTCATTTATTTGACGCCGCTGTGATGTATCATTTCACGCTCATGACGGTACACCAAAAATGCCGCGTGAAATGGGTTTTACTTTCGCGTAGCTCCAGGTAGTTATGTTTAAATATACGATGGCTTGTTCGTTGTTTCCTTGTATGAGTAGAGTGCTTGGAGTCCCGAGTCGTGAGGTACAGCATTGTCATGTACATGTAAAAGAACACACTTACAGGCGTAAGAGGGAGAATTAAACCCAAATTGCATTTGAATTGAATATGCTGTTGGGTATTTTCTCCTCGTAGCAGTTGCACTTTCTTGTCAAAATGTTTACCTACAGAGAAGTTGACGATGCCCGCAGTCGGCTTGGCATCACCCCTCGAGATGCACAAAAATTTGCCGTTTTTGGTCATAGATTAATAAATTAATCAGTGGATAATGCGAATGACACGGCCCATCATGAGAGATTACAGTAAATTTAAGTAAGAGTGGATAGTTATGCGTGCAGCACTTCTATACTTAATGATATTTTGAATACTACCCGAGTCTGAGCTATTTTGTTTGTGTGGGACACCGGGGTTTTGTGTCTGAAACAGTCTAGGGCTATGATGTAGGTTTATTTTCCTCATTTCTTCACTGCGGCTAGTTATGTTTTATGATTGCTAATTGAATCACTCCATTGCACCATCCCGACAGTTTCTCTTCGTATGTGCCTTGCCACAATGAAGCGTCACTAATAAGGGACAACTGTCCACACACTCCGCAAGACGTCTTGCTGTGCTTTTTTTTTTTCCACTTCACAAAAATTCCTCTGCCGATCAAAGTTGCTTAGCTCTTTGTTGACACAAACACCCCACGGGCCAGTGAGGACACTTGATGTATTTTGGCACTTGGCAAGTCTATGGATAGCCAAGGGTTTATCGCATGGTTTGAGGCGTCCAGGATCATAGTGCGTTGTAATGCTTACGTCCTGATTTAGTGTATGTGGCAAAGAAGTCATGTTTTTTTTTTTTTTTTTTTTTTTTTTTTTTTTTTTTTTTTTTTTTTATCACTAAGGCAACAGAATGTTTAGATTCAATAAAAAGATACTGCCAACGGTGAAAGTAGTCCCAGGCAAGGTAAACACCATGTTCAGAATATGAGCTTAAGAGGAAAACATCGTTGCGGACAGGGAAGTAGTTTGGAAACGAGCAGAACATGTAGTGGAAAGAGTAGTGGGGCAAGCAATTGAAGTCGATGCCGTTGTATAAAGAACAAAAAAGTATATGACACAGTATTCGTTGCAGTTCTCAGACTTTCTTGGAGCTAGAAAGCACCCAACACCCTCGACTGTAAATTGGGCATCTGCTTTAATGGTAGCGGCTGCATAACCTTCTGTTTCTCCTTCAGCTATCTAGATACGAGTGTAACATCCAGGAACACGAAGTATCCCATACTGTCGTGGGAATGAGTTAAGTTGCTATACAGCACAAAGGCCTTCAAGGTATGCGGTGGATCTGCCAACAGTTTTAGCGAACAGCTTTATCCAACGTGCTCAGTGCTCGATGCATAGGCACGTTGCTTCAACAGCACAAGTGAGTTGGAAACGCTGGAGGGCGCTATAGAAAAACGTATCCAAGTTTGTGTAACACAAATACGAGCTAGTCTTCATTGCAAAGCAAAAAAGAAAAGAAAAAGAAAAAAGCTGACGGCGGTGAAAGTCGGCGGCAACATAGTTTACAGCTTTGATACCTTCCCAAAATATACTGATTTCCAACCAATAGTGCGTCCGACTGGGGCTACTTATCAGAATCGAGTACAACTCTGACGAGACAGCGATTCTGTGTGACAGAGACAAAAGAATGGACTGTACAGTGAGCAAGGTCATTGCCTTACTGGTTTCGGTGTTTGTCACCCACCTTCTCGTGTCGGCCCTTAGCGGTGAAACTGATGATACGAGTCCACAACGTAAGACAAAGGGCAACTGACTATTTTATCAATGCTGATACATTGTCATTATTTACCTTCTTATCTACTCCACTCTATTGGAAACATAGTTTGTTAGCCTTATTTTTGTTAATTTATTTTACATCCCTGGGGCACGGGAAGGAAGGGTGAACACACAAAGATCACAAGGCGTGTGTTGATTCTCTATACAGCGAAATAAACGGATATTACATATCGTACCATACCACGAACTCAGTAGTTTTATGTAAAAACCTGACATTCGAAGTCAGCAACTTTACATTGTTTTGGGTTACTAGAGGCAGATATATGGTCGCTGCCCACGTTGATGAGGCATCTAAGGCGATAAGCAGTAGCTGTTTTGTGTGTAAGTCAGCTTAGTTGCTACTTCATTACGTTACTGTTTGCCTCGTGAGTGCCATTTGTGTGGGTACGTGAACGGCGGTTTAAAAAAAAAAAACAATCCATTCACGTTCATAAGTTGCTCAGGCAGACAGGGCTTCTCATTAAATCTAGATCCGACGTGTCACTCAGCCGATTCGAGAAAAACATTATTTAATGCCTGGAAGAGTTGTACAAACGATGTCTTCTTTGTTGGCAGAATAGATGTTGTGCGTGTAGGCGGTGAGAGGTGATCTGACCGTGCGGAGGATTGTTGGATGGTAATGATTTTCGTTGTGCTAACTAATGGGCTTTGTACGATCGACATGGTCGCAAGGTGGCGGTTTTGAGGAGTGTAAATGGAACTCAGACCACCAGATAGTTTCAAGAAACTTCTTTGTGGAAGCGCTATGTGCCGCTCGATCTGGATGTTGTAATCTGCTCCATTGTATCCACACAGCGGCACACTTCCAAGGATGGCGACAAGTAAGAGGTGAGACTTCGTAGCGCCAATCGAAGTAACGTATGACACCCACCCAAAGATGGGTAGAATATATCCTGCCCTTAAGTGCAAGAAAACTTTTCGTAACGTCTGTGAGGTCTTAATTGTTTCACGTAATACAGGGCGTTATACCTTCCCTTGCATTTTGAACGCTTTACCTATAGGCAAACTGTGTGTTGGTGCCACAGCTTTTGAAGCAATAAACTCCGTTACTGTGCTGTGTGCACACAGTTGTACAGTAGAGCTGGATGCACGAGGCAGATGAGACTTGGTGCTCTCACTTTGCTATTATTTAGTTATTATTATTATTATTATGATGATGATGATGTTGCAATATGGCCTGAAGGCGGGACGAGCAACCTTTTCTGGCAAGATAAAAAGAACAGGAAAATCGAGCCTCCAACTGGTATTGCGGTACCAGTTATCGGGGTTGCTTGTGTGGCGAAAATGTTTCTACATTCTGAAATGCCAATCTTTCCTGTCTATTACGCGTTGTGTAGTAATGGGAAATCAGCAGCGCCGTAAAAGTAGTTTCTCCCATCAGCACTCCAGCGCGTGATGGCCACTAATGCCATACGGTGTCCCTCTGCATTTTGTATTGAGGATGAAACTAAAAGGGGAAAACCTCTACAATGCGTGGGAATGTTGTGTCCACTGTATGCCGTGTGAGCTCTCCGACAGAATATCTTGTTGGCATTCTCGCCTCACTGGATAAAACGCAGTTTCTACTACATCACTCCTGAGACCGTTCGTCTCAATGCGCCTCATCAACTTACTGGTATGGAGTTCAAAGCAGGCCATAAATAAAGGGCACTTCCTCGGGCGCGAAACGGCAAAATGGATTATGTCTCTGCGGGGAGGTTGGTCGGCCAACGATTATGTGAATTCAGAAAATGATAACGCGCTCACAATGCGCTGTAGTTGCTCCCGGGTCTACTGCTCCCGATGTCTAATGACGATAATTGACTCTGGGTCAACCATTGATACAACAGTGGAGACATGAGTGGAAGGACGGCCGTTACATTCAACTCTGGCATGGGCGTTGTGTGTGTGTGTGGCCAGTTACCCAGTTCCCGCGGCGAGGCCTTTGGTGAGCATTAATGTGCAGCTGCATAACAACCCTCTCCGAGAAAAACAAAGCGACACACTTTTTGGAAGAATTTGTGTTGTGTTCCTGGAAAGCAGTTCATGAAAGCAACTGCATGTGTTCGTTTACCACGCGTAGAGGCATAAGGGGGCTACTTGCCCTAAGAATGGAGAGTTGGTTTATGTTCCACAGGGGGCAAAGTAGAAGCTTGTTTGATGCGAAAACATAGGTAAGACAAACGAGCTCCGCTACGCTAGCTTAGTTGTTGCCCTGCTGCTTGCATTCGGAAGCAGCTGAGTGACGGAATGTAAAGAAGAAACAGCAATCGTTCATTTGAGACTTGTTTGTTCATACTTCCTTGGTGACGATTCGCAGCGCTTTGTGTCATTGGCGGCCCCTGCGCGCACGCGTGTGTACTTTTTTCTTACCAATGCATCATCGCGTTGAGTAGAATTGCGGACACTGGTACTGAATTCGCGCAATGATGGTTTCTTGTGTACTTGTGGGCACAAGGAATAGATTTCTGAGTGGTGCCCACACGCCGCTGGCCGGTTATTTTGTAATGATAACGCAGGTAGACGAGCTCTGTCCGTTAGCATAAAATGTCAAGGAGCTGTTGTCTAGTTCTTTTAACTCGTGGAATGGGTTTGCAGCGAAGTATGGAGTACAAGGGGAAGGGAAAATAACTAAATAAAAACTGCTTCTGTGCGCCGTGCCGGTGTAGTGTACGCAAGTTGCTTGGTGCCTGGCCTATAAGAAGTGATGAGCCAATGAAGAGTAGGGGCTCGTTTGTTTCACGCGCAATAGGGCATGCACTTTTTGCGGGCGCTGTTGTTCCGTTGTGCGGACTGAAGATGAGTGACTGAACTTGGCGTGTGGAAGCAACGGGATCCATGCAGCACCTCGGTAGATTTGGCAATACATTGGGTGCCAGAAGGATCAAAACATTAGGGATGTTGAATGCTTCAGCTGGCCAAGGGCAGTAATGGGGCTGACTCCTCATGATATGGGCGGTACAGTGCAATGTGGTGACTTCGGTACGATCTTAATAGTGGGCGGTATCTGCTCACATATTCTCGTTCCTATAACGAGGGTGATCCGTGACGACATGAGTAAGGCATTTCTTTAACTTTGCTTCCAATGTTTCCGTGACCTCGCATCGACATGTGTTTTTTTTTTCTGTTGTTGCTTTGCACCGTTTTTCTATATGGACCCGATAACACTTTTCAACAAGAAGAACACGCTGGGTCCTTAGAAAGCTGAATGATCCCTTTGGGAGCAAAAGTTGCAAGATCCAACCCTGACGAAGGACTCCTCTGCACCTCACTTTCTAATAAAATGTTGGCTACCTCTGACTATTTCGCCTCTTCTCCTTTGCTCTTAGATAATTTTCTTCACTCCTTGTTGTCTGATTTGATTTACAGATTTATCAAGACCGAAAGCTCAGCTTGGAGAGCGTGCACGCTCGTGTACCACGACAATGCGCCTTGCTGCAGGACGCGCAGAGGAGCTGTCTGGTTTGCACTTTATGCACGGTATACGTGGTTGGTGGTGTATTTTGCTTGCTACTTTGCTGTTACGACCAGTGTCAGTAGTGTGTGACTGTGAGACCGTAAACAGCACAAGTGAAACCAGAGTTGTAATCGTTTCACTCATGTCCAACAAGTACATAGACAAAAGAACCACCGATTCACTTGAGACGGGTTTCAACGCCTCTCTGCAGGCACGCAAAAGGGACAAAAAACTGGCTGCAAAGCTTAGCTCATCACACTAACACAGAATCAGAACCCTGAGCAAGTGCTGAGAAGCTGTATAGGGAATAAAAGCGGTCTCGTTGTGGCATATGGACCGATGGGTGATGCGCAGACTGTTAAAATGCGCTCTGTACTAAAGGAACTCGATGTTGTTGGTTTTGCGCCGTTTACTGGATCGACTGAAGTGCGTGGATGGAACCCTCATCTCTACTTTCTCCGCCCTGCACCAGCAGCTGAGTTGGCCACACTTATTCGCTATGCGCTTGCGTATCTACGGGTACAGCGGCTAGGCTTCATGTACCTGCGCGGTGTCTCATACGGTGAGAAGGAGTACGATCTTGCAGTGGAATGGCTGGCACAAATGGATTACAAGCTGTGCTGTGTGTTTAGTGTTTCTTCTTCGCTAGAAAATCCAGTGGATGACAACGTTTTCGACACCACATATGAGCAGTTCATCATGGCCAAGCCGCAAGTTGTGTTGCTCTTTGGCTCCCCAATACACGACACGAAGAAATTTATCAAGCGGCTCTTGAAGGACAAGCGGGCCTCCGAGACCTACCTGTTCGTCCCTGTCTACATTCAAATTATTTTTATGGAATGCATGCGCGAAATCTTCGCGAATACCGGACACCCTTTTTCTGGCCTGGCGATGGTCACAGGAACGACGCCGCCTTCCAATGACAGGAGTTACTATGGAATTAGGCGGTTCCACAAGGAAATGGAAGAGTTCTTTAGCACACACAGTGACTTAACGGGCAGTTTAGGGTTGAAAGCCTTGTATGCTGACGAAAATCACGGAACACACATGGCACACGGATGGATCGTCGGTGAAGTGCTTACACAGGCGCTGAGTTCAAAAGACTGGCTTGCGAGCCAGTCAGTGTTCAGGGAATCGCTCTTCAATCAGCGTCGGTACATTGTGGATGATCTTTTTTTTGGTGACTTTGGTGGCGAGTGCAACGACAACGTGG
>SOPI01000195.1:0-27406 GCA_021307395.1 Trypanosoma vivax
ATGCTCCCTCGTGGTCCGCCTCCGCGTGCGAGGTTGTTTCTCGTGTCGCTCTCTGCGTGCGCGTGTGTCTTTCCGCGCCTTGCCGTGCCTCGCCTTGCTGTGCACCCCATTTTCTTTTGCCTTCCTCTTTGCGACGTGTTTTGTGCGGCAGGGTGTCCGGGTCAAGCCTCGTGCTTGGCTGCTTTGTGGTCTCTCTCTTCCCTGTCCTGCGTTCCTGTGCGTGCGGCGCTGTGTTTCCCTTTTCGTCTTCGCACAGGTGTCTCTTTTGTGTGCTGTGGCATGCTTTTGTCTTTGCTTGCTTTGTGCCCTCGGTGCGCGCAATGTGATCAAGCACCTGTGCTTTTGTCTGTTTCCGTGACGCAGCTCTCTTTGTCTGCGCGCTGTCTGCTGGGTTCGTTTCCTCTAAGTGGGCTCAGCTGCCGCCGTGTTGCGTTGCGGCAAGCGTTGCCAGCATCAGTGCCCTTGCAAATGCGATTGTGCCATGCTGTGCCGCTGCTGTTTGCGTCGCTGCCTTCTCCTGCGTGCCTTTGGTGGACTCTGTGCGTCCCGCCGATTGCTTTTCGCTTGTTGATGCCCGTGCCTTGCTTTGTCTGCGTGCTGTCAGTTCCGGGCTGGTCGTGCGGCAAGCCTGCGTCCTGCGAGTCTGTGCTGTTCACATTTTGTTCCTGTTCTCTCGGTGCCTGTGCGTCTGTCCTGCCCTGATTTTTGTTGTTCTCCGCCTGTCGTTCTATGCGTTGCTCCAATTTAAGCGCCTGTCTTCTTGCTTCTTCGGCCAGGCGCAGGGTGTGTGCTAACTCATCCATGCTTGCTTCCCATGGCGGCCTCCGTGTGGCGTCGCTTCCTTCGTAGCAGACGCACGCGCTACCGTCGTCTTCGGCAGTGGCGGCGCACGTGGATGCTCTTGCGGATGCGAGGCACTTCTTCTTACTGCTCAGTCCGTTGCGCAGCAGTTGCTTGAGTGCCTCAGTCTTCGCGCGAGTGTTTTCGCTTGACGTGAGGTGCGCGACTGTGTGCTTGCGTCCTGCGCGTCTTTCGCAGATGGCGAGAGTGGTCTGCCAGTTTTTGTTGAGTTGGCCGCTCGTGGCGCCGTGTTGGTTCACGCTCGCTGTGCCGCTTCTGCTTAGCATTTTCGACCACGTTACGCCTGCCTTCGCGATGTCTTTTGTGTCGCCTGGGTCGCACGGGCACGTCGCTGTGCTTGCTGTGTTCCCGCCGCACCCCGTTGTTGCTGCTGTGTTTGCTGGGTCGTTGCAGAGCCATGCCATGTCCGCGCCCAGTGCCTGCCCCGAGGCACTTTCGTCGAACCCTTTCTGTACCGCTTCCGATTTGTGTAGCAGCTTGCTGATGCATTCACCCGCCTCCGTACTTTCGTCCGGTCCTGCTGGCACGCTTGCTGCGATCTTGCATGACTGGCCGAACCGCGCGCGTGCGCGACGCTTCTCGCCCGTGCTGCTGAGTCAGTCACGTTTTTCGCCAGTAACAGCAATGTGCACAATGGCCCTTGCTGCTTCAGTGCCGCGCACTGCGCGATGGCCTTGTTAAAGCCCTCGTCTTTTGCACCCTCCAAGAGCGTGCCAAGTACTTTCCCCTCCTCGCCCCCACGCCTTCCCCTGCCGGTGCTGTCCCGCGCCACCGCCAGTGCCTCGGCCGTCACGTTTGCCCACCTCGTGTCCAATGTGTGCTATCGTCTCTGCCGCGTCCCCCGCCTCGAAGAAAAGTGAGCACAACGCGCCAAATGCGTGTGACGTGCCCCCCTTCGTCACTGCCGCTTCCCCCCCCGCCGCCAGCAAAAGCAACGCCGCACAAGCAGCCAGCATCATTTTCCCCTTCTCTTCCCCCTCTCAAGCGCACTTTCCCCGACACGATCCGAAACGGCGTTCCTTTTCCCTCTCTCTCTCCGCGCTGTTCCCTTGTCCAGTGCACCGCGCAAGTTCCCAAACATGCCCTTCCTAGCAGAATGCTTTCTCACCCCTGCTGCGCGCCGCGGTTGTCCGTGGCCCCCGCGCCAAACTTTTGCTCCGGCTGCGGTGCCGCACTCGCGTGACGACCGCGGCCCGTCTTTCCCTCCCCCCACGCTTACTGCCTTCGATGCGTCTTCCACGATCCTTCGCCCACGCACACCCCGCCCCCGTTCCTTCCCTGCTCCCTTGTGGTTCCTTTTCCTGTATGCGTGCAGTGTGCGTCTTTTCCGTTCTGTGTCTTTGTCCCCTTCGCCACCGCCACCTGCGCGCCTGGTGCTTGGCGACGAGCTCTGCCTCCCCTGTGTTGGGGCGTCGTGCGCCTATGCGTCGTCCTCTCTGCTTCTTGCATCCCGCTGCGTCGTGATGTTTGGCGGTGTGCTCGCGTGCGAGTGGCTGCGTGGCACTGCCCGTCCTGGTCTCTTCAATGCCAGCGCCCTGTGCTCTTTTGCTGCTGCTCCCAGACGTCACCGTCCCGGCCTTATTGCCCGCCCTAGTGCCGACTGCTGAGGTCTCATGGCCGCCGGCGACGCGACGCATGGTTCCTTCGTGGTCGCTTGCGGCGCTGTGGTCTAGCGGTCTGCCTCGCCCTCCTGCTCGCATTGCCTCTGCGCACTGCGAGGCGCGTCGAGCTCCGCTGCCCGCGTGTGCGTCTGCTGCGCGTGCGTCACAGGTCATTGACGGCTGTCGGCGGCGCGCCGAATGGAACACAGGCGCAGAGCCAGACGCGAGTGGCTCGCGTCAGTTTGATCTGCCCTCGCGACTGCGCTTCGAAGGCGCGGGCGCAGACGCTGGCCCTGCGATCAGCCACTCTGCCGCGCCGCTGTCGCCGCAGGGCAACTTTGCTGCGCACGCCGTGGTCTGTCGGTTGCGGGGTCCCCGCGGAGCCGCACCCGCCAAGCACACAGGCGGTGCACTAAGCGCGCACACCACAGACAGAACACGGCGAGCTGCTCTGTGTTCGCCCGACCGGCCGTTGCCGTGGAGAGTGGCGGGCGAGGCCCCGGCTGCGCGCACACGCGGCAGTCGCGCGGCCTCGGGGCGTGGCTTGTCGCCCCGACTGCCAGCGGGCTGGAAGAGGGCACCGTCTGTGCGACGGCTTCAGGGGAGGCGCGGACACGCTTGAAAGCAGTGAAGGTGCGCGGCGCGAGTGGGACCGTGGCGCGGAGGATTGCACGGGCACGCCGTGGGTCGGGCGCGCCAGGAGCACAGCCTGCGAGCAGACAGACAACGGGAAGCGCGCCTCATCTTCCAAAGAAGGACGCAGGAGGCGCAAGGGGGCTCGCACAGCGACCAAATGGTGGGAGGGATCAGCGTAGTGTCAGTGCGCGGGGCGGCAGGGAGCAACGGCAGCGGTCGCCTCGTGCGGAAAAATGCGCGGGACGGACACATGAAACAGCCCTGCCGACAAAGCAACCAACACAACCGACCGGCCGTACAAGGCTGCGACACGGACAGCAGCAAGGAGGAGTGACAGCGGAAATGGAGAACGACGTCGGCGTGCGAAGGTTTGCGCCGAAGGTAGCAGCATCCGAACGCAGGTGACCACCGCGCTGCACAGCGACCAACAAAAGAAAGAAAACGGTGGCTTGGAAAAGGGCATGTGAACGCAGGGACAGGCGAGACACAGACCGGCGGACTTAGGGGAATAGTTTGTCAAGGGCTGCCGCCCGGAGCGGTGGACCGGGTGCAGCGACCAAGGACGGGGCGTTAACCGCGGGGACGCGCCGCAGGACCAGGCAAGACAGAAGGCCATGGAAGCAACAGGCCGATGAGCACTGGCGCGGTGCGAGATGCGGGTGTTGAGGCGCGTGTTGAGAACGCGAAGGATCGGGTGGGAGAAGAGAGGACAGAAAGGGCTCACGGAGCAGGTTAGCGCCCAGCGGCTTCGTTGCGGTGAAATTCCATGAGGACGCGGTTTTGGAGCGCGCTTGATTGCGCGGGAGAGAGGACAAAAGGCGTTTGGCTTTGGGGCAACAGACACGGGAAGGAACGCGCGTCGCAGAGGGCAGTGAGGCAGCACTTGCGGGAGACATGACAGAACCCTGTTCAAATGCCTTCGGAGGGACGGGGACATTTCTTGACCACCGGAGCGGAAATGACAGCGACTGAACGCGCGGCCGGTGTTTGTCGCGCAGCGGCGATGTTGAAGACCGGAGAACCGAAGCCGAGGGACGTTGTGCAAGCGTTAGCGTAAATTGGTTCCAGCATGCCTTGGCGGTTTTTTTGGAAGAACTGGACACCGAGAAACAAGGACGAAAGCCGCGCGAGAACAAAGCGCACAACGCGGGACCAAGGCCTGGGCAAAGACCGCAACGCGGGCCGGGGGAGAACGGAACAAGCACAGGAACGGGAAAAGAAGGAGGAAGGCAGAAGGAACGCACGAGGCACACAGAAAGCCGCAGCGGATGGGAAAACGAGCGGGGGGCAAGGACGAAACAATGAAAAGCGAAGGAAGCTCGACTAACGTGAACGAGGTGGGGAAAAGCAGGACATACGGCAGAGACCGCAAAGCCGACAAAGAGGCAACCTGCGTATGACGAGCTATGCGCAAGACAAAGCGGGGAGGTGTAGACGAAGCCCGGAACGCGGCAACGCCACCAAAAAGACGCAGCGAGTGAGAAAAGCAGCGGAACCACCAGGAGGTGCAAAGCAAGAGGGAAAGAAGCACTAGACGACACTGCGTCACGCTAGGAGCAAAGGGGATTAAGAGTGAGATCGGCACAAAACACGCGTCAGACACGACAACAGCGCGGTGCCTCAGAGACAATACGGTGGGCCACTGAACGCTTCGCAGAATTTGCCGGCAACAGGACAACAGAACGCATGGGGAGGTATTGTTGCAGCAGATAGCTGAGAGGAGCACCATGCACTACGCAGTGGCAGCTCGACACAAGGAGGTTAGGGACGAGAAAAAAGCACGACAGAAAGTCAACGATTGATGGGCAACGCTCGCAGTCGGACGATTCTTGCCAACCGCGAGTTGAGAGGAATGGTTAGCAGTACGAAAGTGCCGGAGAAGACGCATGAAGAGACGCAGAGCAAGGGGAAAAAGCACGCAAAGGGCGGAAGAGGCACAGGCGCAGTGTGGGACAACGCACAGGCGCAGTGGCACATTTGCGACCGGTCTGACACAACGCGTGCCAAGGCCGACAGCGAAAAAAAATGTTTCGCACTGGCTTCGCGCAATTCATTGGACCAAGGAGAACTAGAAGAAGTTGCGAGACGCGTGCGTGGAACTTCAGCGAGTCGCGTGGCGTACAGTTTGACTGCGCTTTTTCCGTTTGCGAGCCGGTCCGGATGAAGCCGCCTCTTCTTTTCCTGCCTGAAGACGGAACGAGGGACCGAGTCACTTGTCAGCGGCGAATGCGGGGTAGGAGTAGCGGGAAGCCGGAGAACGGACAAAGGGACGACGGCGAGGATCGTGTTTGAACGCAAAAGCAAAAGACAGCCGAAAATGACGAAAGTGTATTTTTGCGGCGGGACTGCGGCAACGCTGATCAGAAGTGAGCTGCGTGGTGCTGAATTTTTGTTGGGTGTGTTTGCGTGTTTGGACAGCCTGGCCAGATGTTGGGGCGGTTGCTCCGACTTTTGTTCGCGGGTTTTGTGTATTGTGTGGTTTGGCGGTGCGCGACTGAAAGACCACTTATGTGCCAGATTGCTGCCGCCTACTTCTTGCCGACAAGGAAGTGGAGGCGTGGAGAAATAGGCAGGTAAGGCATGCGATTGCTACAGCTTCTTTCTGCGTACTTTTTTTCCATTTTGTTCGAGTCACGAGCAGCGACGAGGGTTGCCGCACATGCATTCCGGTTTGCTTTTTCGCCGTGTTGCGTCAAGAGAACAAAAGGCAAAAACCGGATATCGGCATGTGACCCTCCCTCTTCTTTTTTCTTGGCTGACCTTTGGACGTGTTTTGGTTTGTCTTTCTTTTTTTCTTAGTTTGTGCTTATCACTGTTGCATGTCTTTTTTTGTAAAACTTTGCAAAAAAACTGCTTCACTACTTGTGCTATTGGCGCAGACTTTGTCAGTCGAAATCATGAAAAGGACAACGGCACGAATTAAACATCGGCTAAGGTAAGAAAGTTTGTCGTGAAAGCAACGTGACCTGACAAAAGTCAGAAGGAACAACATGCATCAGCGAGACGAAAGCAAAGTAAAGGTCGAAAAGCAGTGCAGATGATGGGCCAAGACAACGGTGGAGAGAAAGCTGAACGTTGTCGTTGCAAGCTGGTGGCGCACAAAACGGCAAGAACACAGCCTTCTATAAGCCAATTTACGGTCGGTCCTCACACCAAATCTCAAAAGCAATACGCAGCTCAAAACAAAAGCTTTTTTTCCTTTTTTTATGTGCCGTCACTTTCTCCTCAATAGTGCGTTTTTCCAAAAATTTGGTCAAAATATAAAAATATATTTTCTGTGTATCCTTTCATCCTTCTATCTTTTTCTTTTTGCTGCTTTGTTGTATAATTTTTTTCACGCGATCTCGCGGCTGTGCGTTCCAAAGCCTGAGGTCAATTTACTGCTTTTCTGTTCATGCTTAAAATTGGGAGGTCATTGTTTGTCTTTCCTGTCATATTTTCTATTCGGCGTTTTCTGTCTTCTTGTTTCAATCCTCAGGCACCCAAACTCAAATATTTCGTCGCACATCATTCGAGTATTTTTCCTTTTTTAAATTACGAGCGCTTTGCGCGCATGCTCGTCTGTTTCCTTGCTTATTTGTTTTCTTTCGCTTCGCTGTGTTTTTAATTTTTGCATGTGTCCACTCTTTTTCAAAAATGTATTTAATGCAACTTGTGCATACCAAGTTTTTATTTTCTCATGCAATTTGTTTGGTCGCGCTTGTCATCTGTTTGTCTGTTTTGTCTTTTTTCTTTTGTCTTCCCTTACTTGCTTCTTTTGTTTTGTTTGTGCGCCTTCTGTTCTTGTGGGTGGGTTTTTTCCCTGTGCGTGCGTCTATGTGTTTACCGCACGCACAGGGTTGCGTGGTCTAAGCGCCGCGTATGTCCAACATTCTTAACTCCTCCTTTCTTTCTGCGCACTGTTGCCAAAAGCCACGCCGCGTGCGTGCACTTGCTGCCTGCCTTTACGTATTTTCCGAGTTGCGCGTGTTGTCACTTTCCGCGCGAAGCAGCTTCTTTTTTTGTCTCAGTTCCTTTGTTTTTCTGCCTTCTGCACTCGCTTGCCAAAGTTATCTGTCCCCGCGGGCACTTCGTGTTGTTTTCGCAAAATACCTAGTACAGGATCTCCTTGCTTTTTCGTTCTATTTCCCTTGTTTGCATGTTGTTCTTTTTTACCGTTTTTTGTGATTGCCCTTGTCCGCGTGTGTGCTGCTTTTGTTTGCACGTTTGCGTGGTGGCTTGGTGCGCCCACGTTGCTTTCCCGTATCCTTGGGCCAACCTGTTTCGCGCGGCCGACCTCATGTGGGTGTTTTCTTGCGATGTGTTGCCTGACGTCCGTTTCTTCTGTGACTACCTTGTGTTTCTGCCCGTGTGCCATGCGGCGCGGCGTGCCTGTCTGCAGCTTTTTTCGGTTATGTTTTGTGTGTCCTTTCTTCGCTTTTCCCAAGTTGAGCATTCACCTTCCGCCTCTGTTTACTTTTTTGTTGCGCACTTTTTTCGCGCTTGTTGCGTCTTTGGCGTGCTCGCTTGCCTTGACAACTTCGTTGTCAGTGCACGCCTCTTGTGGCACAAAGTCGTGTGTGGTGTGTTTTCGCTGTGCAACTTCTCTTTTGTTTCGTGGTTTTCTGTACTTTCGCGTGCGTGTGCGAGACTCTTTTCTACTAGTGTTCGGCTTCCGTTTGGCCAGGTCCGCGCGCAGTCTTCCGCAGCTTGGTGTGTGTGCTTGTGTGTCTTTCCGCTTGGTTGCTGGCTTCGTGCTTTTGCATGCTGACTGTGCCGCGACCATTTTTTTTCTCTTGTGTCCGCTTTTGTGTCTTTCGCTGCGTGACTGTGCCGTATCGCGTGCCTGTGCCCTTTGTCGTTGCGCTTTCTGTGCGTCTGGCGGGCCTGCTGCGTGGTGTGGGGCGACCGACTGCGGACTGCCTTGCTCGGTCAGCTCCTGTGTGTTTTTCCTTGTGTTCCTTCCTTCTGTGTCCTGCAGTTGCTGTCGGTGTGTTCGTGTCCAGCCTGTCCACACCTTTCCCTTCTGTGCTGTTTGCTTGCGGTTCGCGGCCTCGCGGCTCTTCGGGTCATGCTGTGTGGTGCACTCCGCGCTGTGCTGTTGTGCTGTCATTTGCTGGCGGCGTTTTTCGTGTGCGCTTTGTTGGCTCTCTTTCTTTTTGTGCGTGTTGGTGGCTTATCCTCTATGCCCGGTGTGCTGCGTCTTTTGCTTTTCGCCGGCTGTTTGAGCTGTCAGGCTTTGTTGTGTTTGCTTTTCTTGCAGCGTCTTTGTCGTTTGTGCTGTGCCGCGGCTTTTCCCACACTGGCTGTCTGTCTCTGTGCGCCGGCTATTTTTGTTTCCTTGCATCCAGTGCGCCATGTTGGGCGCTGCTCGTGTTCTGCGCTTTTTTCCTGTTTTTCATTTCTCGCTGTCGCCCATCGCGGTCGCGAAGCACCTGTGTCTTTCGTTGATCGCGCGTGTCCGTGCGCACCTGCTGCCTTGCTACTTGTCTTCATGTCTGTTCGCTGCTGAGGCCTTGCAGTCTGTTCTTTCTGTGCTGTGTGGCTGCTCTGCCCTTTTCCGTGCCGTATGTCTGGTGTTGCGCTTGGTGTTTGTGCGCGCTGTGTTCTTGTGGCTGTGTTTCTTTTCGCTTTCGCGTGCGGGTCCCTGCTACTTTTTTTGATTGCTTGTCTGCGCCAAACGCGTGTTTTTCTCTTTCGAATTGTGCTTGTTCCGTCCATGTGTTTGCTGTCTTTTGTGTGGCCGGCGCCGTGTCTTGCCACGCTCGTCGCGCTGCTGCGTGTTCTTCGCGTTGTGTGCCTTGCTGCCTTCCTCAGCGTCTTCGCGTGCGTTGCTTCGGCGTGTGTGCCCGGGCGCTGTTGCTTTTTCTGTTGTGGGCTTCGCCCCGCGCTGCCTGTGTTGGCGCTCGTCGCCAGGTCCGCCCTTGCCCTCTGCCCTTTTCCCTTTTCCCTTTTGCGTGCTTCCTTCGCTTCCGTCTTTTTTTTGCTTCCTGGTGTGTGCGTTCTGGCTGTGCCATTCGAGCGTGTGCGTGTTTTGGTGCGTTTTGCTCCGCGGCGTGTCTGTTCCTGTGTGCGTGTTTTTGTGCTTCTGATGGTCCTGCGCCTTTGTGTCTTCTGGCGGTCACTGTCCTAGCGCTGTGGCCTTCCCTCTAAGACGCGTGTGCTCCCTGATTTGTTCGCGCGGCGTGCTCCTCGCGCGTCGCCTCGCTGCTTGTCTTGCGGCGTTCCCTTTTTGCTTCCTGCTTTGTCTCCGCACTCTGCTCCGTTTGTTCCATGCTCCCTCGTGGTCCGCCTCCGCTTGCGAGGTTGTTTCTCGTGTCGCTCTCTGCGTGCGGGTGTGTCTTTCCGCGCCTTGCCGTGCCTCGCCTTGCTGTGCACCCCATTTTCTTTTGCCTTCCTACTTGCGACGTGTTTTGTGCGGCAGGGTGTCCGGTTCAAGCCTCGTGCTTGGCTGCTTTGTGGTCTCTCTCTTCCCTGTCCTGCGTTCCTGTGCGTGCGGCGCTGTGTTTCCCTTTTTCGTCTTCGCACAGGTGTCTCTTTTGTGTGCTGTGGCATGCTTTTGTCTTTGCTTGCTTTGTGCTCTCGGTGCGCGCAATGTGATCAAGCACCTGTGCTTTTGTCTGTTTCCGTGACGCAGCTCTCTTTGTCTGCGCGCTGTCTGCTGGGTTCGTTTCCTCTAAGTGGGCTCAGCTGCCGCCGTGTTGCGTTGCGGCAAGCGTTGCCAGCATCAGTGCCCTTGCAAATGCGATTGTGCCATGCTGTGCCGCCGCTGTTTGCGTCTGTGCCTTTTCCTGCGTGCCTTTGGTGGACTCTGTGCGTCCCGCCGATTGCTTTTCGCTTGCTGACGCCCCCGTGCCTTGCTTTGTCTGCGTGCTGTCAGTTCCGGGCTGGTCGTGCGGCAAGCCTGCGTCTTGCGAGTCTGTGCTGTTCACATTTTGTTCCTGTTCTCTCGGTGCCTGTGCGTCTGTGTTGCCCTGATCTTTGTTGTTCTCCGCCTGTCGTTCTATGCGTTGCTCCAATTTAAGCGCCTGTCTTCTTGCTTCTTCGGCCAGGCGCAGGGTGTGTGCTAACTCCTCCATGCTTGCTTCCCATGGCGGCCTCCGTGTGGCGCTTGTTCCTTCGTAGCAGACGCACGCGCTACCGTCGTCTTCGGCAGTGGCGGCGCACGTGGATGCTCTTGCGGATGCGAGGCACTTTTTCTTACTGCTCAGTCCGTTGCGCAGCAGTTGCTTGAGTGCCTCAGTCTTCGCGCGAGTGTTTTGGCTTGACGTGAGGTGCGCGACTGTGTGCTTGCGTCCTGCGCGTCTTTCGCAGATGGCGAGAGTGATCTGCCAGTTTTTGTTGAGTTGGCCTCGCGTGGCGTCGTGTTGGTTCACGCTCGCTGTGCCGCTTCTGCTTAGCATTTTCGACCACGTCACGCTTGCCTTCGCGATGTCTTTTGTGTCGCCTGGGTCGCACGGGCACGTCGCTGTGCTTGCTGTGCTCCCGCCGCACCCCGTTGTTGCTGCTGTGCTTGCTGGGTCGTTGCAGAGCCATGCCATGTCCGCGCCCAGTGCCTGGCCCGAGGCACTTTCGTCGAACCCTTCTTGTACCGCTTCCGATTTGTGTAGCAGCTTGCTGATGCATTCACCCGCCTCCGTACTTTCGTCCGGTCCTGCTGGCACGCTTGCTGCGATTTTGCATGACTGGCCGAACCGCGCGGTGTGCGCGACGCTTCTCGCCCGTGCTGCTGAGTCAGTCACGTTTTTCGCCAGTAACAGCAATGTGCACAGTGGGCCTTGCTGCTTCAGTGCCGCGCACTGCTCGATGGCCTTGTCAAAGCCCTCGTCTTCTGCACCCTCCAAGAGCGTGCCAAGTACTTTCCCCTCCTCGCCCCTCCACGCCCTTCCCCTACCGGTGCTGTCCCGCGCCACCGCCAGTGCCTCGGCCGTCACGTTGCCCACCTCGTGTCCAATGTGTGCTATCGTCGCCGCCGCGTCCCCCGCCTCGAAGAAAAGTGAGCACAACGCGCCAAATGCGTGTGACGTGCCCCCCTTCGTCACTGCCGCTTCCCCCCCGCCGCCAGCAAAAGCAACGCCGCACAAGCAGCCAGCATCATTCCCCCCTTCTCTTCCCCCTCTCAAGCGCACGATCCCCGACACGATCCGAAACGGCGTTCCTTTTCCCTCTCTGCCTCGCGCTGTTCCCTTGTCCAGTGCACCGCGCAAGTTCCCGAACATGCCCTTCCTAGCAGAATGCTTTCTCACCCCTGCTTCGCGCCGCGGTTGTCCGTGGCCCCCGCGCCAAACTTTTGCTCCGGCTGCGGTGCCGCACTCGCGTGACGACCGCGGCCCGTCTTTCCCTCCCCCACTCTTACTGCCTTCGATGCGTCTTCCCACCGATCCTTCGCCCACGCACACCCCGACCCCGTTCCTTCCCTGCTCCCTTGTGGTTCCTTTTCCTGTATGCGTGCAGTGTGCGTCTTTTCCGTTCTGTGTTTTCGTCCCCTTCGCCACCGCCACCTGCGCGCCTGGTGCTTGGCGACGAAATCTGCCTCCCCTGTGTTGGGGCGTCGTGCGCCTATGCGTCGTCCTCTCTGCTTCTTGCATCCCGCTGCGTCGTGATGTTTGGCGGTGTGCTCGCGTGCGAGTGGCTGCGTGGCACTGCCCGTCCTGGTCTCTTCAATGCCAGCGCCCTGTGCTCTTTTGCTGCTGCTCCCAGACGTCACCGTCCCGGCCTTATTGCCCGCCCTAGTGCCGACTGCTGAGGTCTCATGGCCGCCGGCGACGCGACGCATGGTCCCTTCGTGGTCGCTTGCGGCGCTGTGTCTAGCGGTCTGCCTCGCCCTCCTGCTCGCAGCGCCTCTGCGCACTGCGAGGCGCGTCGAGCTCCGCTGCCCGCGTGTGCGTCTGCTGCGCGTGCGTCACAGGTCATTGACGGCTGTCGGCGCGCGCCGAATGGAACACAGGCGCAGAGCCAGACGCGAGTGGCTCGCTTCAGTTTGATCTGCCCTCGCGACTGCGCTTCGAAGGCGCGGGCGCAGACGCTGGCCCTGCGATCAGCCGCTCTGCCGCGCCGCTGTCGCCGCAGGGCAACTTGGCTGCGCACGCCGTGGTCTGTCGGTTGCGGGGTCACCGCGGAGCCGCACCGCCAAGCACACAGGCGGTGCACTAAGCGCGCACACCACAGACAGAACACGGCGAGCTGCTCTGTGTTCGCCCGACCGGCCGTTGCCGTGGAGAGTGGCGGGCGAGGCCCCGGCTGCGCGCACACGCGGCAGTCGCGCGGCCTCGGGCGTGGCTTGTCGCCCCGACTGCCAGAGGGCTGGAAGAGGGCACCGTCTGTGCGACGGCTTCAGGGGAGGCGCGGACACGCTTGAAAGCAGTGAAGGTGCGCGGCGCGAGTGGGACCGTGGCGCGGAGGATTGCACGGGCACGCCGTGGGTCGGGCGCGCCAGGAGCACAGCCTGCGAGCAGACAGACAACGGGAAGCGCGCCTCATCTTCCAAAGAAGGACGCAGGAGGCGCAAGGGGGCTCGCACAGCGACCAAATGGTGGGAGGGTTCAGCGTAGTGTCAGTGCGCGGGGCGGCAGGGAGCAACGGCAGCGGTCGCCTCGTGCGGAAAAATGCGCGGGACGGACACATGAAACAGCCCTGCCGACAAAGCAACCAACACAACCGACCGGCCGTACCAAGGCTGCGACGCGGACAGCAGCAAGGAGGAGTGACAGCGGAAATGGAGAACGACGTCGGCGTGCGAAGGTTTGCGCCGAAGGTAGCAGCATCCGAACGCAGGTGACCACCGCGCTGCACAGCGACCAAACAAAAGAAAGAAAACGGTGGCTTGGAAAAGGGCGGGTGAACGCAGGGACAGGTGAGACACAGACCGGCGGACTTAGGGGAATAGTTTGTCAAGGGGTGCCGCCCGGAGCGGTGGACCGGGTGCAGCGACCAAGGACGGGGCGTTAGCCGCGGGGACGCGCCGCAGGACCAGGCAAGACAGAAGGCCATGGAAGCAACATGCCGATGAGCACTGGCGCGGTGCGAGATGCGGGTGTTGAGGCGCGTGTTGAGAACGCGAAGGATCGGGTGGGAGAAAAGAGGACAGAAAGGGGTCACGGAGCAGGTTGGCGCCCAGCGGCTTCGTTGCGGTGAAATTCCATGAGGACGCGGTTTTGGAGCGCGCTTGATTGCGCGGGAGAGAGGACAAAAGGCGTTTGGCTTTGGGGCAACAGACACGGGAAGGAACGCGCGTCGCAGAGGGCAGTGAGGCAGCACTTGCGGGAGACATGACAGAACCCGGTTCAAATGCCTTCGGAGGGACGGGGACATTTCTTGACCACCGGAGCGGAAATGACAGCAACTGAGCGCGCGGCGGTGTTTGTCGCGCAGCGGCGATGTTGAAGACCGGAGAACCGAAGCCGAGGGACGTTGTGCAAGCGTTAGCGTAAATTGGTTCCAGCATGCCTTGGCGGTTTTTTTGGAAGAACTGGACACCGAGAAACAAGGACGAAAGCCGCGCAAGAACAAAGCGCACAACGCGGGACCAAGGCCTGGGCAAAGACCGCAACGCGGGCCGGGGGGGAACGGCACAAGCACAGGAACGGGAAAAGAAGGAGGAAGGCAGAAGGAACGCACGAGGCACACAGAAAGCCGCAGCGGATGGGAAAACGCGCGGGGGGCAAGGACGAAACAATGAAAAGCGAAGGAAGCTCGACTAACGTGAACGAGGTGGGGAAAAGCAGGACATCCGGCAGAGACCGCAAAGCCGACAAAGAGGCAACCTGCGTATGACGAGCTATGCGCAAGACAAAGCGGTTAGGTGTAGACGAAGCCCGGAGCGCGGCAACACCAACAAAAAGACGCGGCGAGTGAGAAAAGCAGCGGAACCACCAGGAGGTGCGAAGCAAAAGGGAAAGAAGCACTAGACGACACTGCGTCACGTTAGGAACAAAGGGAATTGAGAGCGAGGTCCGCACAAAACACGCGTCAGACACGACAACAGCGCGGTGCCTCAGAGACAATACGGTGGGACACTGAACGCTTCGCAGAATTTGCCGGCGACAGGACAACAGAACGCATGGGGAGGTATTGTTGCAGCAGATAGCTGAGAGGAGCACCATGCACTACGCAGTGGCAGCTCGACACAAGGAAGTGAGGGACGAGAAGAAAGCAAGACAAAAAGTCAACGATTGATGGGCAACGCTCGCAGTCGGACGATTCTTGCCAACCGCGAGTTGAGAGGAATGGTTAGCAGTACGAAAGTGCCGGAGAAGACGCATGAAGAGACGCAGAGCAAGGGGCAAAAGCACGCAAAGGGCGGAAGAGGCACAGGCGCAGTGTGGGACAACGCACAGGCGCAGTGGCACATTTGCGACCGGTCTGACACAACGCGTGCCAAGGCCGACAGCAAAAAAAAATGTTTCGCACTGGCTTCGCGCAATTCATTGGACCGAGGAGAACTAGAAGAAGTTGCGAGACGCGTGCGTGGAACTTCAGCGAGTCGCGTGGCGTACAGTTTGACTGCGCTTTTTACGTTTGCGAGCCGGTCCGGATAAAGCCGCCTCTTCTTTTCCTGCCTGAAGACGGAGCGAGGGACCGAGCCACTTGTCAGCGGCGAATGCGGGGTAGGAGTAGCGGGAAGCCGGAGAACGGAAAAAGGGACGACGGCGAGGATCGTGTTTGAACGCAAAAGCAAAAGACAGCCGAAAATGACGAAAGTGTATTTTTGCAGCGGGAGTGCGGCAACGCTGATCAGAAGTGAGCTGCGTGGTGCTGAATTTTTGTTGGGTGTGTTTGCGTGTTTGGACAGCCTGGCCAGATGTTGGGGCGGTTGCTACGACTTTTGTTCGCGGGTTTTGTGAATTGTGTGTTTTGTCGGTGCGCGACTGAAAGACCACTTATGTGCCAGATTGCTGCCGCCTACTTCTTGCCGACAAGGAAGTGGAGGCGTGGAGAAATAGGCAGGTAAGGCATGCGATTGCTACAGCTTTTTTCTGCGTACTTTTTTTCCGTTTTGTTCAAGTCACGAGAAGCGACGAGGGTTGCCGCACATGCATTCCGGTTTTGCTTTTTCGCCGTGTTGCGTCAAGAGAACAAAAGGCAAAAACCGGATATCGGCATGTGTCCCTCCCTCTTCTTTTTTCTTGGCTGACCTTTGGACGTGTTTTGGTTTGTCTTTCTTTTTTTTTTAGTTTGTGCTTATCACTGTTGCATGTCTTTTTTTGAAAAAATTTGCAAAAAACCTTCTTCACTACTTGTGCTATTGGCGCAGACTTTGTCAGTCGAAATCATGAAAAGGACAACGGCACGAATTAAACATCGGCTAAGGTAAGAAAGTTTGTCGTGAAAGCAACGTGACCTGACAAAAGTCAGAAGGAACAACATGCATCAGCGAGACGAAAGCAAAGTAAAGGTCGAAAAGCAGTGCAGATGATGGGCCAAGACAACGGTGGAGAGAAAGCTGAACGTTGTCGTTGCAAGCCGGTGGCGCACAAAACGGCAAGAACACAGCCTTCTATAAGCCAATTTACGGTCAGTCCTCACACCAAATCTCAATAGCAATACGCAGCTGAAAACAAAAGCTTTTTTTCCTTTTTTTATGTGCCGTCACTTTCTCCTCAATAGTGCGTTTTTCCAAAAATTTGGTCAAAATATAAAAATATATTTTCTGTGTATCCTTTCATCCTTCTATCTTTTTCTTTTTGCTGCTTTGTTGTATAATTTTTTTCACGCGATCTCGCGGCTGTGCGTTCCAAAGCCTGAGGTCAATTTACTGCTTTTCTGTTCATGCTTAAAATTGGGAGGTCATTGTTTTTCTTTCCTGTCATATTTTCTATTCGGCGTTTTCTGTCTTCTTGTTTCAATCCTCAGGCACCCAAACTCAAATATTTCGTCGCACATCATTCGAGTATTTTTCCTTTTTTAAATTACGAGCGCTTTGCGCGCATGCTCGTCTGTTTCCTTGCTTATTTGTTTTCTTTCGCTTCGCTGTGTTTTTAATTTTTGCATGTGTCCACTCTTTTTCAAAAATGTATTTAATGCAACTTGTGCATACCAAGTTTTTATTTTCTCATGCAATTTGTTTGGTCGCGCTTGTCATCTGTTTGTCTGTTTTGTCTTTTTTCTTTTGTTTTCCCTTACTTTCTTCTTTTGTTTTGTTTGTGCGCCTTCTGTTCTTGTGGGTGGGTTTTTTCCCTGTGCGTGCGTCTATGTGTTTACCGCACGCACAGGGTTGCGTGGTCTAAGCGCCGCGTATGTCCAACATTCTTAACTCCTCCTTTCTTTCTGCGCACTGTTGCCAAAAGCCACGCCGCGTGCGTGCACTTGTTGCCTGCCTTTACGTATTTTCCGAGTTGCGCGTGTTGTCACTCTCCGCGCGAAGCAGCTTCTTTTTTTGTCTCAGTTCCTTTGTTTTTCTGCCTTCTGCACTCGCTCGCCAAAGTTATCTGTCCCCGCGGGCACTTCGTGTCGTTTTCGCAAAATACCAAGTACAGGATCTCCTTGCTTTTTCGTTCTCTTTCCCTTGTTTGCATGTTGTTCTTTTTGACCGTTTTTTGTGATTGCCCTTGTCCGCGTGTGTGCTGCTTTTGTTTGCACGTTTGCGTGGTGGCTTGGTGCGCCCACGTTGCTTTCCCGTATCCTTGGGCCAACCTGTTTCGCGCGGCCGACCTTATGTGGGTGTTTTCTTGCGATGTGTTGCCTGACGTCCGTTTCTTCTGTGACTACCTTGTGTTTCTGCCCGTGTGCCATGCGGCGCGGCGTGCCTGTCTGCAGCTTTTTTCGGCTATGTTTTGTGTGTCCTTTCTTCGCTTTTCCCAAGTTGAGCATTCACCTTCCGCCTCTGTTTACTTTTTTGTTGCGCACTTTTTTCGCGCTTGTTGCGTCTTTGGCGTGCTCGCTTGCCTTGACAACTTCGTTGTCAGTGCACGCCTCTTGTGGCACAAAGTCGTGTGTGGTGTGTTTTCGCTGTGCAACTTCTCTTTTGTTTCGTGGTTTTCTGTACTTTCGCGTGCGTGTGCGAGACTCTTTTCTACTAGTGTTCGGCTTCCGTTTGGCCAGGTCCGCGCGCAGCCTTCCGCAGCTTGGTGTGTGTGCTTGTGTGTCTTTCCGCTTGGTTGCTGGCTTCGTGCTTTTGCATGCTGACTGTGCCGCGTCCATTTTTTTCTCTGCTGACCGCTTTTGTGTCTTTCGCTGCGTGACTGTGCCGTATCGCGTGCCTGTGCCTTTTGTCGTTGCGCTTTCTGTGCGGCTGGCGGGCCTGCTGCGTGGTGTGGGGCGACCGACTGCGGACTGCCTTGCTCGGTCAGCTCCTGTGTCTTTTTCCTTGTGTTCCTGCTGTGGTCTGCAGTTGCTGTCGGTGTGTTCGTGTCCAGCCTGTCCACACCTTCGCGTTCTGTGCTGTTTGCTTGCGGCTCGCGGCCTCGCGGCTCTTCGGGTCATGCTGTGTGGTGCACTCCGTGCTGTGCTGTTGTGCTGTCACCTGCTGGCGGCGTGCTTCGTGTGCGCTTTGTTGGCTCTCTTTCTTTTTGTGCGTGTTGGTGGCTTATCCTCTATGCCCGGTGTGCTGCGTCTTTTGCTTTTCGCCTGCTGTTTGAGCTGTCAGGCTTTGTTATGTTTGCTTTTCTTGCAGCGTCTTTGTCGTTTGTGCTGTGCCGCGGCTTTTCCCACACTGGCTGTCTGTCTCTGTGCGCCGGCTATTTTTGTTTCCTTGCCTCCAGTGCAAAATGTTGGGCGCTGCTCGTGTTCTGCGCTTTTTTCCTGTTTTTCATTTCTCGCTGTCGCCCATCGCGGTCGCGAAGCACCTGTGTCTTTCGTTGATCGCGCGTGTCCGTGCGCACCTGCTGCCTTGCTACTTGTCTTCATGTTTGTTCGCGGCTGAGGCCTTGCAGTCTGTTCTTTCTGTGGTGTGTGGCTGCTCTGCCCTTTTCCGTGCCGTATGTCTGGTGTTGCGTTTGGTGTTTGTGCGCGCTGTGTTCTTGTGGCTGTGTTTCTTTTCGCTTTCGCGTGCGGGTCCCTGCTACTTTTTTTGATTGCTTGTCTGCGCAAAACGCGTGTTTTTCTCTTTCGAATTGTCCTTGTTCCGTCCATGTGTTTGCTGTCTTTTGTGTGGCCGGCGCCGTGTCTTGCCACGCTCGTCGCGCTGCTGCGTGTTCTTCGCGTTGTGTGCCTTGCTGCCTTCCTCAGCGTCTTCGCGTGCGTTGCTTCGGCGTGTGTGCCCGGGCGCTGTTGCTTTTTCTGTTGTGGGCCTCGCCCCGCGCTGCCTGTGTTGGCGCTCGTCGCCAGGTCCGCCCTTGCCCTCTGCCCTTTTGCGTCTTCCCTTTTGCGTGCTTCCTTCGCTTCCGTCTTTTTTTGCTGTCTGGTGTGTGCGTTCTGGCTGTGCCATTCGAGCGTGTGTGTTTTTTGGTGCGTTTTGCTCCGCGGCGTGTCTGTTCCTGTGTGCGTGTTTTTGTGCTTCTGATGGTCCTGCGCCTTTGTGTCTTCTGGCGGTCACTGTCCTAGCGCTGTGGCCTTCCCTCTAAGACGCGTGTGCTCCCTGATTTGTTCGCGCGGCGTGCTCCTCGCGCGTCGCCTCGCTGCTTGTCTTGCGGCGTTCCCTTTTTGCTTCCTGCTTTGTCTCCGCACTCTGCGCCGTTTGTTCCATGCTCCCTCGTGGTCCGCCTCCGCTTGCGAGGTTGTTTCTCGTGTCGCCCTCTGCGTGCGGGTGTGTCTTTCCGCGCCTTGCCGTGCCTCGCCTTGCTGTGCACCCCATTTTCTTTTGCCTTCCTACTTGCGACGTGTTTTGTGCGGCAGGGTGTCCGGGTCAAGCCTCGTGCTTGGCTGCTTTGTGGTCTCTCTCTTCCCTGTCCTGCGTTCCTGTGCGTGCGGCGCTGTGTTTCCCTTTTTCGTCTTCGCACAGGTGTCTCTTTTGTGTGCTGTGGCATGCTTTTGTCTTTGCTTGTTTTGTGCTCTCGGTGCGCGCAATGTGAGCAAGCACCTGTGTTTCTGTCTGTTTCCGTGACGCAGCTCTCTTTGTCTGCGCGCTGTCTGCTGGGCTCGTTTCCTCTAAGTGGTCTCAGCTGCCGCCGTGTTGCGTTGCGGCAAGCGTTGCCAGCATCAGTGCCCTTGCAAATGCGATTGTGCCATGCTGTGCCGCTGCTGTTTGCGCCGCTGCCTTCTCCTGCGTGCCTTTGGTGGACCCTGTGCGTCCCGCCGATTGCTTTTCGCTTGCTGATGCCGCCGTGCCTTGCTTTGTCTGCGTGCTGTCAGTTCCGGGCTGGTCGTGCGGCAAGCCTGCGTCTTGCGAGTCTGTGCTGTTCACATTTTGTTCCTGGCCTCTCGGTGCCTGTGTGTCTGTGTTGCCCTGATTTTGTTGTTCTCCGCCTGTCGTTCTATGCGTTGCTCCAATTTAAGCGCCTGTCTTCTTGCTTCTTCGGCCAGGCGCAGGGTGTGTGCTAACTCATCCATGCTTGCTTCCCATGGTGGCCTCCGTGTGGCGTCGCGTCCTTCGTAGCAGACGCACGCGCTACCGTCGTCTTCGGCAGTGGCGGCGCACGTGGATGCTCTTGCGGATGCGAGGCACTTCTTCTTACTGCTCAGTCCGTTGCGCAGCAGTTGCTTGAGTGCCTCAGTCTTCGCGCGAGTGTTTCGGCTTGACGTGAGGTGCGCGACTGTGTGCTTGCGTCCTGCGCGTCTTTCGCAGATGGCGAGAGTGATCTGCCAGTTTTTGTTGAGTTGGCCGTTCGTGGCGCCGTGTTGGCTCACGCTCGCTGTGCCGCTTCTGCTTAGCATTTTCGACCACGTCACGCTTGCTTTCGCGATGTCTTTTGTGTCGCCTGGGTCGCACGGGCACGTCGCCGTGCTTGCTGTGCTCCTGCCGCATCCCGTTGTTGCTGCTGTGCTTGCTGGGTCGTTGCAGAGCCATGTCATGTCCGCGCCCAGTGCCTGGCCCGAGGCACTTTCGTCGAACCCTTTCTGTACGCCTTCCGATTTGTGTAGCAGCTTGCTGATGCATTCACCCGCCTCCGTACTTTCGTCCGGTCCTGCTGGCACGCTTGCTGCGATCTTGCATGACTGGCCGAACCGCGCGGTGTGCGCGACGCTTCTCGCCCGTGCTGCTGAGTCAGTCACGTTTTTCGCCAGTAACAGCAATGTGCACAATGGCCCTTGCTGCTTCAGTGCCGCGCACTGCTCGATGGCCTTGTTAAAGCCCTCGTCTTTTGCACCCTCCGCAAGCGTGCCAAGTACTTTCCCCTCCTCGCCCCTCCACGCCCTTCCCCTGCCGGTGCTGTCCCGCGCCACCGCCAGTGCCTCGGCCGTCACGTTGCCCACCTCGTGTCCAATGTGTGCTATCGTCGCCGCCGCGTCCCCCGCCTCGAAGAAGAGTGAGCACAACGCGCCAAATGCGTGTGACGTGCCCCCCTTCGTCACTGCCGCTTCCCCCCCCGCCGCCAGCAAAAGCAACGCCGCACAAGCAGCCAGCATCATTTCCCCCTTCTCTTCCCCCTCTCCCGCGCACGATCCCCGACACGATCCGAAACGGTGTTCCTTTTCCCTCTCTCTCTCCGCGCTGTTCCCTTGTCCAGTGCACCGAGCAAGTTCCCGAACATGCCCTTCCTAGCAGAATGCTTTCTCACCCCTGCTTCGCGCCGCGGTTGTCCGTGGCCCCCGCGCCAAACTTTTGCTCCGGCTGCGGTGCCGCACTCGCGTGCCGACCGCGGCCCGTCTTTCCCTCCCCCCACTCTTACTGCCTTCGATGCGTCTTCCCACCGATCCTTCGCCCACGCACACCCCGCCCCCGTTCCTTCCCTGCTCCCTTGTGGTTCCTTTTCCTGTATGCGTGCAGTGTGCGTCTTTTCCGTTCTGTTTTTTTGTCCCCTTCGCCACCGCCACCTGCGCGCCTGGTGCTTGGCGACGAGCTCTGCCTCCCCTGTGTTGGGGCGTCGTGCGCCTATGCGTCGTCCTCTCTGCTTCTTGCATCCCGCTGCGTCGTGATGTTTGGCGGTTTGCTCGCGTGCGAGTGGCTGCGTGGCACTGCCCGTCCTGGTCTCTTCAATGCCCGCGCCCTGTGCACTTTTGCTTGTGCTCCCAGACGTCACCGTCCCGGCCTTATTGCCCGCCCTAGTGCCGACTGCTGAGGTCTCATGGCCGCCGGCGGCGCGACGCATGGTCCCTTCGTGGTCGCTTGCGGCGCTGTGTCTAGCGGTCTGCCTCGCCCTCCTGCTCGCAGCGCCTCTGCGCACTGCGAGGCGCGTCGAGCTCCGCTGCCCGCGTGTGCGTCTGCTGCGCGTGCGTCACAGGTCATTGACGGCTGTCGGCGCGCGCCGAATGGAACACAGGCGCAGAGCCAGACGCGAGTGGCTCGCTTCAGTTTGATCTGCCCTCGCGACTGCGCTTCGAAGGCGCGGGCGCAGACGCTGGCCCTGCGATCAGCCGCTCTGCCGCGCCGCTGTCGCCGCAGGGCAACTTGGCTGCGCACGCCGTGGTCTGTCGGTTGCGGGGTCACCGCGGAGCCGCACCGCCAAGCACACAGGCGGTGCACTAAGCGCGCACACCACAGACAGAACACGGCGAGCTGCTCTGTGTTCGCCCGACCGGCCGTTGCCGTGGAGAGTGGCGGGCGAGGCCCCGGCTGCGCGCACACGCGGCAGTCGCGCGGCCTCGGGCGTGGCTTGTCGCCCCGACTGCCAGAGAGCTGGAAGAGGGAACCGTCTGTGCGACGGCTTCAGGGGAGGCGCGGACACGCTCGAAAGCAGTGAAGGTGCGCGGCGCGAGTGGGACCGTGGCGCGGAGGATTGCACGGGCACGCCGTGGGTCGGGCGCGCCAGGAGCACAGCCTGCGAGCAGACAGACAACGGGAAGCGCGCCTCATCTTCCAAAGAAGGACGCAGGAGGCGCAAGGGGGCTCGCACAGCGACCAAATGGTGGGAGGGTTCAGCGTAGTGTCAGTGCGCGGGGCGGCAGGGAGCAACGGCAGCGGTCGCCTCGTGCGGAAAAATGCGCGGGACGGACACATGAAACAGCCCTGCCGACAAAGCAACCAACACAACCGACCGGCCGTACCAAGGCTGCGACACGGACAGCAGCAAGGAGGAGTGACAGCGGAAATGGAGAACGACGTCGGCGTGCGAAGGTTTGCGCCGAAGGTAGCAGCATCCGAACGCAGGTGACCACCGCGCTGCACAGCGACCAAACAAAAGAAAGAAAACGGTGGCTTGGAAAAGGGCATGTGAACGCAGGGACAGGCGAGACACAGACCGGCGGACTTAGGGGAATAGTTTGTCAAGGGCTGCCGCCCGGAGCGGTGGACCGGGTGCAGCGACCAAGGACGGGGCGTTAACCGCGGGGACGCGCCGCAGGACCAGGCAAGACAGAAGGCCATGGAAGCAACATGCCGATGAGCACTGGCGCGGTGCGAGATGCGGGTGTTGAGGCGCGTGTTGAGAACGCGAAGGATCGGGTGGGAGAAAAGAGGACAGAAAGGGCTCACGGAGCAGGTTAGCGCCCAGCGGCTTCGTTGCGGTGAAATTCCATGAGGACGCGGTTTTGGAGCGCGCTTGATTGCGCGGGAGAGAGGACAAAAGGCGTTTGGCTTTGGGGCAACAGACACGGGAAGGAACGCGCGTCGCAGAGGGCAGTGAGGCAGCACTTGCGGGAGACATGACAGAACCCGGTTCAAATGCCTTCGGAGGGACGGGGACATTTCTTGACCACCGGAGCAGAAATGACAGCAACTGAGCGCGCGGCGGTGTTTGTCGCGCAGCGGCGATGTTGAAGACCGGAGAACCGAAGCCGAGGGACGTTGTGCAAGCGTTAGCGTAAATTGGTTCCAGCATGCCTTGGCGGTTTTTTTGGAAGAACTGGACACCGAGAAACAAGGACGAAAGCCGCGCAAGAACAAAGCGCACAACGCGGGACCAAGGCCTGGGCAAAGACCGCAACGCGGGCCGGGGGGGAACGGCACAAGCACAGGAACGGGAAAAGAAGGAGAAAGGCAGAAGGAACGCACGAGGCACACAGAAAGCCGCAGCGGATGGGAAAACGAGCGGGGGGCAAGGACGAAACAATGAAAAGCGAAGGAAGCTCGACTAACGTGAACGAGGTGGGGAAAAGCAGGACATCCGGCAGAGACCGCAAAGCCGACAAAGAGGCAACCTGCGTATGACGAGCTATGCGCAAGACAAAGCGGGGAGGTGTAGACGAAGCCCGGAGCGCGGCAACGCCACCAAAAAGACGCAGCGCGTGAGAAAAGCAGCGGAACCACCAGGAGGTGCAAAGCAAGAGGGAAAGAAGCACTAGACGACACTGCGTCACGCTAGGAGCAAAGGGAATTAAGAGTGAGATCGGCACAAAACACGCGTCAGACACACCAACAGCGCGGTGCCTCAGAGACAATACGGTGGGCCACTGAACGCTTCGCAGAATTTGCCGGCGACAGGACAACAGAACGCATGGGGAGGTATTGTTGCAGCAGATAGCTGAGAGGAGCACCATGCACTGCGCAGTGGCAGCTCGACACAAGGAGGTTAGGGACGAGAA
This sequence comes from Trypanosoma vivax, assembly GCA_021307395.1. Lineage (NCBI taxonomy): Eukaryota > Euglenozoa > Kinetoplastea > Trypanosomatida > Trypanosomatidae > Trypanosoma > Trypanosoma vivax. The sequence goes on from SOPI01000195.1 coordinate 23,574, forward strand.
GAAAGCAAGACAAAAAGTCAACGATTGATGGGCAACGCTCGCAGTCGGACGATTCTTGCCAACCGCGAGTTGAGAGGAATGGTTAGCAGTACGAAAGTGCCGGAGAAGACGCATGAAGAGACGCAGAGCAAGGGGAAAAAGCACGCAAAGGGCGGAAGAGGCACAGGCGCAGTGTGGGACAACGCACAGGCGCAGTGGCACATTTGCGACCGGTCTGACACAACGCGTGCCAAGGCCGACAGCAAAAAAAAATGTTTCGCACTGGCTTCGCGCAATTCATTGGACCAAGGAGAATTAGAAGAGGTTGCGAGACGCGTGCGTGGAACTTCAGCGAGTCGCGTGGCGTACAGTTCGACTGCGCTTTTTCCGTTTGCGAGCCGGTCCGGATGAAGCCGCCTCTTCTTTTCCTGCCTGAAGACGGAACGAGGGACCGAGTCACTTGTCAGCGGCGAATGCGGGGCAGGAGTAGCGGGAAGCCGGAGAACGGACAAAGGGACGACGGCGAGGATCGTGTTTGAACGCAAAAGCAAAAGACAGCCGAAAATGACGAAAGTGTATTTTTGCGGCGGGACTGCGGCAACTGTGATCAGAAGTGAGCTGCGTGGTGCTGAATTTTTGTTGGGTGTGTTTGCGTGTTTGGACAGCCTGGCCAGATGTTGGGGCGGTTGCTACGACTTTTGTTCGCGGGTTTTGTGTATTGTGTGGTTTGGCGGTGCGCGACTGAAAGATCACTTATGTGCCAGATTGCTGCCGCCTACTTCTTGCCGACAAGGAAGTGGAGGCGTGGAGAAATAGGCAGGTAAGGCATGCGATTGCTACAGCTTCTTTCTGCGTACTTTTTTTCCGTTTTGTTCGAGTCACGAGCAGCGACGAGGGTTGCCGCACATGCATTCCGGTTTTGCTTTTTCGCCGTGTTGCGTCAAGAGAACAAAAGGCAAAAACCGGATATCGGCATGTGACCCTCCCTCTTCTTTTTTCTTGGCTGACCTTTGGACGTGTTTGGTTTGTCTTTCTTTTTTTCTTAGTTTGTGCTTATCACTGTTGCATGTCTTTTTTTGTAAAACTTTGCAAAAAAACTGCTTCACTACTTGTGCTATTGGCGCAGACTTTGTCAGTCGAAATCATGAAAAGGACAACGGCACGAATTAAACATCGGCTAAGGTAAGAAAGTTTGTCGTGAAAGCAACGTGACCTGACAAAAGTCAGAAGGAACAACATGCATCAGCGAGACGAAAGCAAAGTAAAGGTCGAAAAGCAGTGCAGATGATAGGCCAAGACAACGGTGGAGAGAAAGCTGAACGTTGTCGTTGCAAGCCGGTGGCGCACAAAACGGCAAGAACACAGCCTTCTATAAGCCAATTTACGGTCGGTCCTCACACCAAATCTCAAAAGCAATACGCAGCTGAAACAAAAGCTTTTTTTTCCTTTTTTTATGTGCCGTCACTTTCTCCTCAATAGTGCGTTTTTCCAAAAATTTGGTCAAAATATAAAAATATATTTTCTGTGTATCCTTTCATCCTTCTATCTTTTTCTTTTTGCTGCTTTGTTGTATAATTTTTTCACGCGATCTCGCGGCTGTGCGTTCCAAAGCCTGAGGTCAATTTACTGCTTTTCTGTTCATGCTTAAAATTGGGAGGTCATTGTTTGTCTTTCCTGTCATATTTTCTATTCGGCGTTTTCTGTCTTCTTGTTTCAATCCTCAGGCACCCAAACTCAAATATTTCGTCGCACATCATTCGAGTATTTTTCCTTTTTTAAATTACGAGCGCTTTGCGCGCATGCTCGTCTGTTTCCTTGCTTATTTGTTTTCTTTCGCTTCGCTGTGTTTTTAATTTTTGCATGTGTCCACTCTTTTTCAAAAATGTATTTAATGCAACTTGTGCATACCAAGTTTTTATTTTCTCATGCAATTTGTTTGGTCGCGCTTGTCATCTGTTTGTCTGTTTTGTCTTTTTTCTTTTGTTTCCCTTACTTCTTCTTTTGTTTTGTTGTGCGCCTTCTGTTCTTGTGGGTGGGTTTTTTCCCTGTGCGTTCGTCTATGTGTTTACCGCACGCACAGGGTTGCGTGGTCTAAGCGCCGCGTATGTCCAACATTCTTAACTCCTCCTTTCTTTCTGCGCACTGTTGCCAAAAGCCACGCCGCGTGCGTGCACTTGCTGGCCTGCCTTTACGTATTTTCCGAGTTGCGCGTGTTGTCACTCTCCGCGCGAAGCAGCTTCTTTTTTTGTCTCAGTTCCTTTGTTTTTCTGCCTTCTGCACTCGCTTGCCAAGTTTCTGTCCCCGCGGGCACTTCGTGTTGTTTTCGCAAAATACCTAGTACAGGATCTCCTTGCTTTTTCCGTTCCCTTTCCCTTGTTTGCATGTTGTCTTTTGACCGTTTTTTGTGATTGCCCTTGTCCGCGTGTGTGCTGCTTTTGTTTGCACGTTTGCGTGGTGGCTTGGTGCGCCCACGTGCTTTCCCGTATCCTTGGGCCAACCTGTTTCGCGCGGCCGACCTCATGTGGTGTTTTCTTGCGATGTGTTGCCTGACGTCCGTTTCTTCTGTGACTACCTTGTGTTTCTGCCCGTGTGGCATGCGGCGCGGCGGTGCCTGTCTGCAGCTTTTTTCGGCTATGTTTTGTGTGTCCTTTCTTCGCTTTTCCCAAGTTGAGCCATTCACCTTCCGCCTCTGTTTACTTTTTTGTTGCGCACTTTTTTCGCGCTTGTTGCGTCTTTGGCGTGCTCGCTTGCCTTGACAACTTCGTTGTCAGTGCACGCCTCTTGTGGCACAAAGTCGTTTGTGGTGTGTTTTCGCTGTGCAACTTCTCTTTTGTTTCGTGGTTTCTGTACTTTCGCGTGCGTGTGCGAGACTCTTTTCTACTAGTGTTCGGCTTCCGTTTGGCCAGGTCCGCGCGCCAGCCTTCCGCAGCTTGGTGTGTGTGCTTGTGTGTCTTTCCGCTTGGTTGCTGGCTTCGTGCTTTTGCATGCTGACTGTGCCGCGACCATTTTTTTTCTCTTGTGTCCGCTTTTGTGTCTTTCGCTGCGTGACTGTGCCGTATCGCGTGCCTGTGCCTTTTGTCGTTGCGCTTTCTGTGCGTCTGGCGGGCCTGCTGCGTGGTGTGGGCGACCGACTGCGGACTGCCTTGCTCGGTCAGCTCCTGTGTCTTTTTCCTTGTGTTCCTTCTTGCTGTGTCCTGCAGTTGCTGTCGGTGTGTTCGTGTCCAGCCTGTCCACACCTTCGCGTTCTGTGCTGTTTGCTTGCGGCTCGCGGCCTCGCGGCTCTTCGGGTCATGCTGTGTGGTGCACTCCGCGCTGTGCTGTTGTGCTGTCATTTGCTGGCGGCGTTTTTCGTGTGCGCTTTGTTGGCTCTCTTTCTTTTTGTGCGTGTTGGTGGCTTATCCTCTATGCCCGGTGTGCTGCGTCTTTTGCTTTTCGCCTGCTGTTTGAGCTGTCAGGCTTTGTTGTGTTTGCTTTTCTTGCAGCGTCTTTGTCGTTTGTGCTGTGCCGCGGCTTTTCCCACACTGGCTGTCTGTCTCTGTGCGCCGGCTATTTTGTTTCCTTGCATCCAGTGCGCCATGTTGGGCGCTGCTCGTGTTCTGCGCTTTTTTCCTGTTTTTCATTTCTCGCGGTGCCCATCGCGGTCGCGAAGCACCTGTGTCTTTCGTTGATCGCGCGTGTCCGTGCGCACCTGCTGCCTTGCTACTTGTCTTCATGTCTGTTCGCAGCTGAGGCCTTGCAGTCTGTTCTTTCTGTGGTGTGTGGCTGCTCTGCCCTTTTCCGTGCCGTATGTCTGGTGTTGCGTTTGGTGTTTGTGCGCGCTGTGTTCTTGTGGCTGTGTTTCTTTTCGCTTTCGC
>SOPI01000196.1:0-2500 GCA_021307395.1 Trypanosoma vivax
GCCGCGCTCCGCCCCACCCAGAGGGTGCGTGGCACGCGGCGCGCGCTGCCCGCGAACACTCAGACACAAGCAGCGCGGGAACGCTTCCCCACACCACGCGTGTCATACACGCACGGGGCGCCCGCGAGTCTTTACTGTGACTAAAAAAGCGCGACCAAAGCAGTCCACCGACCTGAATTGCAAAGCATGGGATAACAAAGCATCAGCCTCCGGGCCACCGATTCGGCTTTTGTTGGTTTTTAACAGTCCGTTGGAGATTATGGGCCGGCGCGAGCACGCACCGCGGCATTCCACTCGGAACACGCCGCACGCCCCGCGGCGCCTCGCGCGTCGCGGCTCGCCGGCCCGGGAATGAAGGAGGGCGGCTCGGGGGAGAACGTACTGGCGCGTCAGAGGTGAAATTCTTAGACCGCGCCAAGACGAACCACAGCGAAGGCATTCTTCAAGGACGCCTTCCTCAATCAAGAACCAAAGTGTGGGGATCGAAGATGATTAGAGACCATTGTAGTCCACACTGCAAACGATGACGCCCATGAATTGGGGACCTGTGGCCAGCGGCGCCGCCGGCTTGCCCGCGCGCGCGCTCGCTCCACCAACCATCACGTGCACATTCTTTGGCGCGGCTTCGGCCCCGCCGCTACGGGAATGTCCTCAGCACGTCTCACTGCCCACGCGAAAGCTTTGAGGTTACAGTCTCAGGGGGGAGTACGTTCGCAAGAGTGAAACTTAAAGAAATTGACGGAATGGCACCACAAGACGTGGAGCGTGCGGTTTAATTTGACTCAACACGGGGAACTTTACCAGATCCGGACAGGGTGAGGATTGACAGATTGAGTGTTCTTTCTCGATCCCCTGAATGGTGGTGCATGGCCGCTTTTGGTCGGTGGAGTGATTTGTTTGGTTGATTCCGTCAACGGACGAGATCCAGGCCGCCCAGTAGGCCCCAGGATCACGCACAGGACAGCAGCACGGTGGCGGGCCCTCGGGCCCAACGCCGTCCGCATCCGGTCGGGGCCTTCTCTGCGGGATTCCTTGCACGCGCAAGGTGAGATGCTGGGCAACAGCAGGTCTGTGATGCTCCTCGATGCTCTGGGCGACACGCGCACTACAATGTCAGTGGGAACAAGACACGCGGCTCGCCGCGCCCGCCTGACCAAAAGGGCGGGGAAGCACCGGAATCACGTAGACACACTTGGGACCGAGTATTGCAATTATTGGTCGCGCAACGAGGAATGTCTCGTAGGCGCAGCTCATCAAACTGCGCCGATTACGTCCCTGCCATTTGTACACACCGCCGTCGTTGTTTCCGATGCTGGCGCAATACAGGTGATTGGACCGCCGGGCGCCTCGCCCGCGGGAAGTTCACCGATATTGCCTCATTAGAGGAAGCAAAAGTCGTAACAAGGTAGCTGTAGGTGAACCTGCAGCTGGATCATTTTCCGACCCTCTTCTCTTCTCGTCGCGCCCGTCTCCCGGCCACCGGGCGGGACAGCAAACCACGCAGCTGCCGCTCGACCGCGCCCCGCGCGCAGGTGGAGCACGGCCCGCACAACGTGTCGCGATGGATGACTTGGCTTCCCGGTTCGTTGAAGAACGCAGCAAAAGCGCGATAGTTGGTATGATCTGCAGAACACTCGATTACCCAGTCTTTGAACGCAAACGGCGCATGGGAGCAGCCCCCCGGGGTCATCCCCGTGCATGCCGCAGTCTCAGTGTCGAACACAACACACGCCGCCCACGCACTGCGCACTGCACGTGCCGCGGCGGCGCACCAACGAGCCTGGCACACACACACGCAGGGCACGCGCAGCGCGCAGCCCGGCCAGCGGTCCCACACGCACGTGCGCAGCGCACAGCACGCACGCATGCACGCAAACGAGGCACCGGCGCCGCGTCACGCGCGCGCACCGCTCTGCCCTTCTGTTCACAGACCTGAGTGCGGCAGGACCACCCGCCAAAACTTAAGCATATTACTCAGCGGAGGAAAAGAAAACAACCGTGATTCCCTCAGTCAGCGGCGAGCGAACAGGGACACAACTCGCTGCCGAATCGCGCCTCAAGGGCGCCGACCTGTGGCACGCAACGCGGCGCACGGCTGGCAGCGGCGCGGCGCAATTCAAGCGCAAAGCAAACGCGTTGCTGGCCACACCCCTTCATGTGAGTATTGAGCCAGGGAAGGTGAGAGCCCACTGCACCGCCGCCCCCGCCGCCACCGCGCGCCGCCCACCGAGTAGCACTGCTTGGGAGTGCAGTGTCAAGCGGCAGGTATTTGCCTGCCAAGGTTAAACACAGAGCGGGAAGACCGATAGCGAACAAGTAGCGTGAGCGAAAGTTTGAAAAGCACTTTGGAAAGAGAGTGACATAGAACCTGAAATCGCGACAACGACAATGGAAGCGCCTCCCTCACACCGGCCAGCCCCGCGCCCCCACCTCATCCTCTGTGCCAGCCACTCCGCGCGGGGCAGCATCCGCGCGGCAGCGCGCACACCCGGGGCGCGGG
>SOPI01000196.1:7500-26133 GCA_021307395.1 Trypanosoma vivax
CAACGATACGCGAGCACGTTTAAATGGAGACGGTCGATCGCCACACACTTCAGCGCGGCGCCAGCTTCCATGCAAAGGAAGGAAGGGCAGCCAGGCCGCAGGGAAGAAACGAGGCACAGCGGCACAGCTCTGGCAGCCATGGCCAAGCAGTTTGCGCCAGCACATGGCCAAGGGCGGCACGAACACAGCGGCCAGTGGCAGGGCTGAGAGTCCAGCGCTGCGAAAGTGGCTCAATACACCGTGCTGAGGCCGTGTCCGCGAAGAAAAAGGATCGTGGGAGAGAAATGGGAAACTGCAGCCTTCGTGAAAGCGCTCAGCGCGCAGTTCGCAACGCAAATGGGCGTCGCGAATGAATCCGCAGAGAGGCAAGCGTGCGGCGCAAGACAAGACATGACAAGGCAATAACAACACAAATGTGCAAGCGCGGCCCTTCGGCTTGGCGCCGAAGTTGGCACGCTGTGTGGCAATGCAAGTCGCTGTGCCTTGCAGTCGGTTATCGCAGCGCACGTCTAGTAGCGGAAAAGACTTCGGAGGGAGAAAGGCCAACAAGATGGCGCGCATGCGAAGAGCGGAGTAAACGGGGCCAGCGTGTTTGCGCGTCACGGCGCATCGGCGGAACGTGGCGGATCGCACAAGGTCTAAGGAGGATATTGCTTACAAGGCATGTGTTGTGCCGCGCGGAAGCTTTGGGGTTCAGAGACGAAGCAGCACACGGCCATTCGGCGAGATGCTTCGCTGTCAATCCTCTCAATTAAAGTGATGACGTCTGTGGCACAAAAGCGCCCGCCTAATAAGCAGCGAAACACACACGCACACACAGGCGTGTGAAAAGTTCCAAGACGGACTTTCACCCGCAATGACATGCGCACACGCTTGCATCGCGAGAAAAGGAGACACACAAAAAAGACGGCGTGTTGGAGTATTACGAGGAGACGGAAGTGCAAGCACAGCTGACGGCAGTGCGGCGACGCTTCTTGCATGGCGGGTGCTTAACAGTCGCGCTAGGTGCGCGCACTTCGTGGCACATTCCCACGAAAAGCCTGCGACAGCACTGCCAGTGGCCACGTCCACAGCCAGTCAGCTGGCGGAGCTCAACTCCAAGCCACGCTCCCTCACCGCCTCAGCGAACACTACACAAACACGAGCCACCACACACGGTCTCCTACGGTTGTCGAAGTGTTCACCGCCAAACATCGCAAGCAGATGCGCGGAGAACTTTTCCGTCTGCAGGGGAACCAACACGACATTCCCAATAGGCTGCATCCACCATGCCAGTGTGAGCCAGCCGCGAACATTAGTTACGGTGCACCTATGGAAGCCACGGCTATCAGTTCCCAAAAAGCAGAGGAGACAAAAAAGTGTGCAAGCAATCTACTCAATGTTTTGCATCAACAGAGTTTCTTAGTGATAGCAAAGACGTAAATCGGCATAACCTTCAACTGCCTCGGTAAAGCATACACAGCACCAAAATACAACAAAGACTTACAGGAGAACAAATATCAACTCAGGCTCTAGTTCAACGACAGTCGTTATGGTAAGGGAATGGGCCACCTATGCTCGTTTACATGGCAAATACAGAGGCGGCGGTGGCATTTTAAGCTAAAGGAAGGTACATATCCAGGAAAAGTTATCGCACTGTCGCTCTCTTAGTCGCAAATCATCCGCCACCACCACGCCTGCAACGTTCCCAGCCCCACACGTTGCAAGTAGTCACACTGACTGGAAAAAAAACAAACAAATCGTAAGCATTACTTGTCCTAGCACCGCCGCAACAATGTGTACACGCGCGCATTGCTCTGCGTCCCAGCTTATTCCGCTGGAACGAGGGCGCCCTGGTTGCAAAGCGAGCACGAGCAATGCCAGAAGCGCGCACCACAGTCGAAACGTCTTGTTGTGTGAGCTCAGCGCACGTCACTTCGCGTTAAGGCAAACGATAAGCGCTGCGAGCAATCATCGACAAGCTTCACAGCGTACTGGTCCACTTCCGTCTCCCAAAAGACTTGCTCGCGTCATGCGCAGCCTGCCGCTCATCATACTCCTCGGCGGTTTCGCCTCCGTTTTCTTAACTCTGTCGGTCACACCTCTGCCGCTTCTTGAACAGTTGCGCGTCGGGGTGCTGCACGTACACGATCTCCCACCGCAGTTCTTGGAGAAATCAGCCAGTCTCTGAACGCACGCCTCAGAATGGCCTTCCAGCTTCAGCAGCTTGCCCGTCTCGGTGTGGTGGCTGCGTGCTTTTGTTGCTGCAGCAGGACAATGGTCTTCGGCTATGGGCATCACAACTGTGTGCCGCGCGCACCGCCGCCCTCTCGCCTGACTTGCCGTGGCCCTCGACAAAAAAGAAACATCTACCACAGGGAAATTGCCAACAGACGGTTTGTACAGCACGTAGTACTTGCACTTCTTAACGAAACTATTCTCCGGCGTTCCAGGCACTTGCTGCTTTTCAGTCGAAGCTGTTTCTCATTGAACTTAGCAAGCGCGCTCTCTTACATTCCTCGCCGTTGCGCTGCAGATACACGAGCTATCAACAACAGCTCTTGTCACGTCGCTGTAGCAGAAAGCATCGAACGCCAAAAGCTCCAACAAAACAGCTGAACGACAGTCTGCAGACACAAGTCCTCCAAGCAGCATCCAGTTCTCTCCACTATCTTGAGCATTCTGCGATGAACTCTTTCGTGTATATCCGATGAAAGGGGAACACACCTGTATGTTCATCGTTTAAACTTCCAGGAACACGAACCAATTTAACAAGCTTAGTGATACATGGTCAGATTGCCACTCGCTGCTCATCCTCAGAATGCCCATGTAGGTGCCTGTTATTCAGATTATGTCACTAATCGCATTATCAATCTGGCTGTGTCTGGATTCATATGAACCAGCGTTAAGCACAAAGCGGGGTAGTGGCCGACAGTCTGTGCGTTCATCCAGGACTTTCAACTGCTTCCTCAGTTTTTTTCCGCTTCAACAACATGCCCGCATTATTCTCACTTTTATCAGGCAAGCCGCGCAGCACCCTCACGCGACAAACGCCTTCAGATCACGCTCGTCGTCACAGTTCACATAAATCAATTTATCATTCCTGTCCTTCATCCACTGCCGTAGTGGCTTTTATCGGGCGACGTCAGAACAACGGTGGGCCAAAAGTTTGTCGGAAGCGCCGACGACGGTTCCGTGAACCCAGAGCCGATGTCCACAATGATAAAGCCACTTTTACAATATGCCATCTCATTATTTCCACACAGCAGCACGCTGATCCGAGTACAAACAACAGAGCCAGCCACGCCGGGCTCGCGTTGTGTATCACGTAAGCGCCGTCACGAACAAAGTACGCCACCACGTCAAGCAGCCCACCTCGTAGTGAAGCAGTTATAGAGCAGGAAGGAGCGCACGCGAATGACTTGCCATGCCCAGGCGTGCCAATCACAATGCACGTCTGGTTCACAAGCTTCCTCTCGAATACCACGCACGCATTGGCCTTTTCCACAATGTACCACAGCGCACAACCCTCGCGGCGAATGTACACGGCTTTGCTTGTCGGTGCGTTGAGGACTCCGCCTCTCCTACTCCAGCGTTGTTGTTAACACTTCGCCTTTCGTTATTGAATTGCGTGTACGGCCAGCCGGCCTCGGACGACAGCACCATAATCTCGAGGCTGCGTTCCGAGGTGCCTGCTTGTCGACCTCAAGCGGTGATGGATTGTAATTCACCTCGTCATATGACCACACGTTCTCTGGAAGGCCGTCAACAACGCGCATGCCGTGCGGCATACCTGCCTCGCCAGACAGCACGTGGCTCACCTCGCATTCACCACGGACTCGAAGGCACCAGCTATCACCTCCCCTACTACGTTACCGGGCATTTCTCGCTCTTTCCTCTCCTTCTTCCTCGCCTCAGCGTCCTTACAACCTAAACGCGGCGTCCAGGAGGCCACGCGTTTTGTTCCACAGCCGGTCATTCGCCAACTCATTTCTCACCGCGCGCTTGGCGTCCGTATTTTCATCAGCACCGCCCACTGCTGGAAATTTGTTATTCCATTTCCTTCAAGCAGTGGTACACCCTGTAAACAAGCGCGGTACGTTTGACACTCAGGAAGGCTCAAGATCATCTCACGCAGGTCCGCATCGGGGATGAACCGCTCTGGTCTCTGGATCACGACGTCCATCCTCACGTTACCGTCAATATCTGTTCCACGGTGGCGAACACGCTCAAGACACTCGCTCAGCAGCACCTCCTCAGGTGGTGGAACACCATCCAACAACACATCTGCCACACGGCTGCTCCAGCGTCACCGCGGGCCAGGCACGCTCTCCACACGCGCTCGCGACAGGGAGGCTCGCCCGCACCGCACCTCGTCTTGCCTGACGCGGCGACTGCGTCTACCCCATGCACGCGCCAGTATACCTCACCTTGGCCTTCCTGCTTCCAGTGTGCGCAGGGGTTTCACATTAGGGAATGAGCAGGCAAGAAGGAAGGGGAGAAGCATGGAAGCAAATGGTGTGAGTCATTACGAAACAAGTGGCGTATGCGCCGCAGTCAGTGTCGGGCGCACAGAAGGAAGGGCGTTGTGTGGCACGGCCAACAGGCGGCGCGTCACGTGCTCACCAGGCGTGTGCAACGTGCATGTGCGTGGGGGCGAGCACGGCAGTCGAACGTGACCCGTGCAACGCACCGCGTGTCGCACCAAGTGCTTCGCACACGACCGCTCTGTAAGCAGCCACCAGATGCGCCACGCAACGGGCGCACGCAGGCCTCACGCGCGCTGCCCACACTCCCACGCACAAGGCGATGGCTCGAAGCAGCTCAAGGGGACAGCGACAGCAAACTCACAAGGTGCGCAGGCACGCACAGCCACACTCATTCGCTTGCCTCTTGTGGAGGTGGCACTCGCCCTCGTGCGCGTGGTGCCCTCGCTATGGCACACGCGCATCGCAGTGCAGCAGCTGAGCACGGGGAAACGCTGCTCGCACCACCTCCTCCTCGCTGCGGCCGCGCCTCATCCTAGAAACCGGCGCAAGCCACGAAGGGTGAAAACAAGCTCAGCAGCAGACACGGCACGCACTCGCGTGTCACAGCGCACTCGCACCGTCGCCGCAGCAGCACCGCAAGCAACGGAACAAGCGTACAACAGCACACAGCCACGCACTGCTGCCTCCACTGTCGCTTCGAGCGCAGTTGCTCTTCGCAATGCCACAGCAAAGTGTGCTGCCGCTCGACACGCGGCTCAGTGGTCTGACCGGCCATGCGGCAGGACGAGCTTCTTCAGCACAGAACACAGCACAGCACCTCCTTTGAGTCTGCACCGCATTGGCAGTGCTCCACTACGCGCGCGACTGCTCCCACAGCACATGCAACCAGCGTGGCTTGTGCGCCACCTCAGTCATCTGCGCTTCCTCACACCGCCACCGCCACGCAGATGGACGGGCAGCGCGATGGCCACGGTGGGGCGTGGTCCCTCAGCCTTCGCGTCATCACCGTGCGTCCCCGCTGGCGCGTCGCGTGTGCGAGCAGCGAGGCCATCTAACACGAACAGGCACGCAACAGGGAATGGCAGTGGTGCAGTGAAGCATTCGCCACAACTCTGCAGGAATTCCAAGCTGTGCGTGGTCGCAGCAACAGCAAGCCAGTGGCGCACCGCACAAAGCTGCAGTCTGCGCGGCGCTGCTGTCGCGCACACGTCACTTCATGGCGTCAGGGTTTCCTGCCTGCTTCGAACTCGCCACCTCCCCGTCAACAGACACGGAACCAGTTCTGTCGCCACGGGTAAACGCGCGGCGAATAGATATAATGGCAGCACGCCTGCTCGCTCCCACTGATGCATTGCGCGAAGCCAACAGCAGCGGTAGTGGCATTAGCGGCAGTAGCAATCGCACTTCGTGCAACCGCCCTCGCCCCCAAACGAAGCGCACCTCACTCACTCCGTGCTGCGTTCACTGCCAATTCAGCGGCCATGAGGTCCTGCTGGAGCCTGCGCAGCGGTTCCGTTGCCTTCCCAACCCTCGCGTCGGCCTTCGTTATCTTCCCCGCGCCAACACCCAGCGCAATCTCAGTGCCCTCCATTCTCTCCAGAGCGGCTTTCTCATCCGCAAAGCCTGCTCCACAACATCCACACAGGCCGTCGCGGTAAACTTGAGGCAAGCGACATCTCGCGTATCTTCATTGCATTCCAAGTCCTCATGTTCTCACCAGCAACTATACGAACAGACATGGCTGCCACGGGGCACAAAAGAGACGCAGGACTGCTGTCAATTGAGAGCACACGCACACCCCGAAGCCCGTGGGGACGGGTGAGAGCTGCAACAAGAAAGGCCAGCAACGGATATTGCTACAATTTGAAACACAGCACACTGCCGCGCAGGCGCAACAAACAGGCGAGACGCCAGTGGTGCACTTAGCTCGTGAAAGAGGCACAAAGTCCCTTCAGAAATTAAAGTCGTGGCACAATAAACATGGATCGTGCGGAGGACGCGCAAAGAACCTCACAAGCTTCAACCCCACCAGTCACCGATGGTGACACCAAGCGCTCTGTTGATGTGCTTACATGCACATTGATGCAAAGCCTAACGTGGAGGGCAACACGCCAGCACTTTCAAGAATTAACATCAGCGCAACTCAGACACCCAGCCTATGCGCTTCAAACACAAGTAGCGTGTGCAGTCAAAATTGAACGTAAAATACGGAACGGGGGAAATAAACACACACATCTAAAACGATTACAAAGGTGTCTTGCAACCACGCGCGGAAAACAATTCCGCAAGGCCATTATTGGCAGCGTGCGTGTCGTGCAGCGTGTTCTGTTCGTGACTGCAAGAAGGCGGCTGGTCGCACACGTCACGCGCGAGTGGCTTTCAAACCTGAGCCGGCACGTGACCACACTGCAGTTACGCAAACGGCAATAGACTGCTTAATGCAAGCAAACTGGCAGTGCGAGCACTTGGCGGCATTGCGCGGTGAGTTTATAGCACTCGACCACATCTCCAACTCGCTTCCGATTCACGTTAATGCGCTGCGCGCTCAGCCATTATTGCACATCGGAGCTGTAGCACGGAGGTGGGTTGGGGCAATAGCAGTGAAAACAAACGCGTGCGCACCGTTAAAAGGCGTCTTGCTGGAACACCGCCGGTTAAAACATACCTTCATCATGCGCGAACGCTCGCTAGCTTGTTGCTTCTGGCTGCACAACAACGCAGTTTAAAAGCCACTGACAGTGGCACAGCAAATAGTCCGTAACTTCCAAACCGAGTCCGCTGACTCACTCACACAGGTCTGCAATTGCGTGGGGAGGGCCTTTTTCTCGTGGCAGAGCGGCGCGTGACTTTTGTTTTGCCCGCAAACGACCATATTTCATCTTGCAACAACAGTTACACGGCACACAAAAACCAGCTGCGTGCTGAGGTTGCCACAGTGGACCTTCATGCAGAAACAAAGCAGCACAACGAAATAGTAGCTGGTGCCGCTGTGGAATAGAGAGCAGTACCGTCCATCCACGACACGGCAATTACTTTTACACTGACCCTCAGGCATGCACGCAAGTCCAGCAGCAGATGATAGCGCTCAGCGAAAAGTCGTCACACAACGAAGCGCAATAAGCGTGTCGCGATGGTTAGTGTGCAACGAGGACGTGCAAAGCCTTATAGCGAAGATGCAGCAATGCGCCGTGCAGGTATGAATGGTGAACACGAGCAAATGGAGAGTGACCAGGTTGCAACACGCGTTCGTGTTGCTTGGCCCACTCGGCACCAAGGCAGCGAATGCAACAATATTTAAACAATCGCGTGCAAGGCAAGTGAATGCGAAAATGACACTGCACAGAAGCAAATGACGCTGGAATGACGTTCCACGCATGCGTCAGAGGTCTGCCTCAACAACTCAAGTCGGCCACACTCCAAGTGGCAGCAGCGTACTTTGGACGCGGATTCGTGTCGCCACATCAAGTGCATTCTGCTTCACTGTGATATCATGCAACTCACAGCGTCATGGGCGCGTGGTCAAGAAACGGTACGGGCGCTAAAAGCTCGTTGCTGGTTACTCGCTCATTGCCAGCAATAGGCGGACACACTGCCTGTGCCATTCAGCTGCAATGTGAGGACGTGCTTAGGCACATGCAGGGTGGCAGATGCACCACATCATAAATGGCACACGTCGCACATGCACGAGGACAGTTAAGTTCATAACGGCAGCGCAAGTTATCATTCCGTAGAAGCAACTTCCACAACAAACTGCTGTGCAAAGCCGTCAGCTGCTCTCCGCCGCAACGGAAATCGAGTGACACACGGAGCACCGTGGCATTAAGGAAGTGTTTATGAGAGTATTCCAAGTGCTGCTGCTGACCGCACAAGAATGTGCAAGTGCTGATGCACGACATCTGTTGGCCTGCAAAACATGCACGGGTATCTAAAAGCGGTAAGGTGTAAGAAAGGCAAAGCAAACAAGAGTGTCGCCAACGGTGCCCTGCGCACCGCACGCAACAACTAGCAATTATTCGCTGTGCCAGTGCCCGCGAGATGAGACGAAGGAAGAACGGAGCGTGTAGGGAATGAGGCTACGGCAGCTCGCAATTGTGACACGGCAGACATGCAGCAAACGTCAAAAAGGCACTCGTGCGATTAGTTCGTTTTGCATAACGCTGACGAACCCACGCAAAAACTCGTGACACGCTGCTTTGAGCTTCAAGCACGCAAGTCGCAGAATAGAATAGGGGAAAGTAGTGAACCGCAGTGAACAGGAAGTGTCGCATACTGTGCGCAATGCTCGTAGTGCGCTTGAAGCGCTTTTACGAAGTACGGGACGTGAAACAGCAGCTCCAATGGCCTGACTCAACCAGTCGGTATGCCGCCCGTTGCCGGCAACGTCGAACGGCCATCAGCAACGTGGACACCATCTGAAACAATCAGACGGCAGGCGATGAAACATTGCTCGGCATGAAACGTCCATACACGCCAAAAAAACGCACACAACATCGAGAAATAACCACTTTGTGTATTTATTTGTATTTTTAAAAGGAGACGATATTCAGGTGCTTTGTCGCTCTGTGGATGACACATTCGTTGCAACCTGCTAGAAATGAATAAGCAAAAATAAAAAACGAGCAGCGACAAAAGTTAAAAAACTCCAGTGCTATCTCACTCGGCGTCGGCGTTTGGAAGACATCAAACAAGGAAGGGGCATAAACACAGTGCAGCGTCATTGCCTCGCAGAGGAAATATCGTGCCGCAGCGGGGGCGACTGCTTACGACGTCAATGGTGTGAAGGCGTTTTAACACGACAACCTCCACCGCCGCGCGGCCTCGCACTGCAACAAATATGAATGCGGTGCGCGAAATCAACGCAGCTGCACTCTTAAGCGTGCGAAACGAGCGACGACGCGCTTAGTAACACACGAGCGAACAACGGCGTGGCGTCATCAGGTTGAAAGGGGCGACAAAGCGACTGTTACCTTCCATCTGCTGTCCCCTGGGCCACAGTCCTCTTTACTGTGTTGTATTTACGATTTATTTACTCGTTGCAGTCAAAGTGCGAAGCGGTGGAAGGCCACTTGCTCCCGCGGGCACAGAAATGTGCGCGTTGGAAGTGAGATCCAGTCCCGAGCTTCTCCTACTTCCAAAGGCTGGGTGAAGACATCATCACCGCGCACTGTGTCTCGGAAACGTCTTTCCATTCTACTGTCATGGGCCTCTGGGTTTTATTTCACAGCCTTCGCCAGCCACAGATGTGGGAAAGCAAACTGCGCAGGGACTCGCTGTCGTCGCCCGCGTTGCTCGTTCTGCTTGCCGATCGTCTCTGACCGCGGAGACACTGATAAGGCAGGACGCCATTTTCGAACCCTGCTCCTAAACACCTCACTCCCCGCTCGCCTGGGGGAACTCAGCGGAGGCGGGAAAAGGAAATAGGACGCTTCAATGTTCCCGAGGCGATGCGTGCGGTGTTCCTTCTGAGAGTTGTTGTATCAGTTTGGCGAAACATCGCTGGGATAGAACACCGTTGGCGACAGTTTTCCTCCTTTTGCTCCAGTTCAGCATTACACAAATACTTCGCCACGAAGCCACGAAAAGTGTTGCCAATCTTTTGTTGGCTAAAGAACTAGACGGGCGCGCTTTTGCGAGGTTTGGAGGTAAAAAGAAGAAACGCGCCTCTCGAAAGCAGCAGACAATGGCGGCAGCGCCGAAAAAGAAACACGAAGGCCGGCTCTTCGCCCCGTATTGACTAGGCTGCGGCTTTTTGGAAGCACTTCTCTGCGAACGATCGGGCTGGGTCGCGGTAAATTGAGGAAAGCGGGCGGCAATGGGAAAAAAAAGCACCGATGAACAATGCGCGGCGCGGCCTTCGGGAAGCGATGGCTCGCCTTGCGCATGCCAGATTTGGCCGCCTGTTGAACATGCTCGCCGGTCGTTTCCTTGCCTTCCTCACTCCCCGCCACTTCCGCGGGTCGACTGACTTGCACACATTTTATCTTTTCCTTCGAACCACCGTTCGCAGGTACCCTCCAGCCGCAGCAAACACCGCGCCTTGGGTCTTTTATGCTGGCGCTTGGTCGTCGCGGGGCTCATCACCTTTTCTCCGAAATTTCCTTCAATTGCCTTCACGCCCTGCCGCTTTCTGCGCCATTTGCGGAGCTTGCCGCGGTTGAGGGTTGCATCCCACCCTTGTTCCCTGCGCCTTGTCGCCCGGTGTTGCGGGGGCGCTTTTCCCAGACCTGCTGTGGTTTGGCGTGTGGCTTTTTCCACCGTGACCTTCCTGTCTCGCGGGCGGTGCCGGTGCCACAACAAGGACGATACAACGGGAAAGCACCATGCTCTTCAAACCTTCCAGAGAGAATAGATTACACCTCACCCAACCTCGCTCGCAAGGTAAAATAGAAAATACAGGAAAGTGCGGCTAAATTAACACTTAATTGGACAATGCCGCACAACACAGGGAAAACACAAACAATTGCTAAAAGGTAATGTTAAATGACTATGGCCGACAAAAGGGAGAAGCGGGAGAGCGCAGTTTACATCGCCTTCCGTGCTCCCCTTCGCGCGTCCAAATCCTTCGCGATATCCACATTCCTAAGCCCGTTTCCACAACAAAAACCGTCAGCGCGGTTCTCCCCAAAGGCAACGTGCGCACAGGAGGCCAGAACACCTTGCTCTTGCAACATCCTACCATAAGCAACGCCTCGCGCACCAGCGCATCAGAATGTGTGCTGCCTTTCCTCATTGTATTCATCACCGTCGTGTTGTCAATGCAAATGTGCAGATTTCAGGGGCCGCTGCAGCAACGGAACTGGGCGCCAGTGACACACAAAAATCAGCGCCGCCATGTGAGATGTAGTGTGGCTCTCGGTCCCACGCGCCGCCCACACTCCCCGTTGTCCTTAAGCACACGCGCCTGTGGACAATGTGCCAAGCAAATGGCGCCTTGTTGGCGAAAGCGGCATGGAACGCACACGGCTATTCAGCGAGATGCTTCGCTGTCACATCCCTCTCAATTAAAGCGATGACGTCTGTGGCACAGAAACTGGCGCCTATTAAGCAGCGAAACGGACACAGACATACATACAGGGCGTGTGGAAAGTTGCAAGACGGACTTTCACCCCGCAAATGACATGCGCACACGTCTCCTGCGTGGCGGGTGCTTAACAGTCGCATCTAGGTGCGCGCACTTCGTGGCACCATTCCCACGAAAAGCCTGCGACAGCACTGCCAGTGGCCACGTCCACAGCCAGTCAGCTGGCGAAGGCTCAACTCCAAGCCACGCTCCCTCACCTCAGCGAACACTACACAAACACGAGCCACCAACAACACGGTCTCCTACGGTTGTCGAAGTGTTCACCGCCAAACATCGCAAGCAGATGCGCGGAGACTTTTCCGTCTGCAGGGAAACCAACACGACATTCCCAATAGGCTGCATCCACCATACCAGTGTGAGCCAACGCGCGAACATTAGTTACGGTGCGCCTATGGAAACCACGGCTATCAGTTCCAAAAAGCAGAGGAGGACAAAAAAGTGTGCAAGCAATCTACTCAATGTTTTGCATCAACAGAGTTTCTTAAGTGATAGCAAAGACGTAAATCGGCATAACCTTCAACTGCCTCGGTAGCGCGTTGCGCACCAAGGAGAATACAATAACAATAGATTGCACCTCACAAAACCCTCGCTTGCAAGGAAAATGTAATATGAAGGGAAATGTGGCTAAATTAACGCTTAATTAGAAAATGGATCGCATCACGGAGAAACACAAAATTCACTGCTGAAAGATCGGTGTCTGAAAAACTGCGGCCAACAAAAGGGGCAAGCGGGAGAGCGTTTTTCACCTCGTGCCGCCTCTCTCACTTCCTGCGAGGGCAGAAAGGGTTGGGAGGACGAGCTTCGTTTAAAAGCGCTATCTGCAGGCACTGGCCTTACAAAAGCACAAGGGGGAAGATTTATATTGGTGAGGTGAGGTGAGGTCGGTTCATTGTCTCCGCGGGCTCTTCAAAAGTCACAAATGACTTTCGACATCTCTGCAATCGTGCCTCGCACAGCTCGGAGGACACTTTCCCAGTGTGAAGTACTCAGCTTCCGGGCATCGGGACGCAGCCACACTTAACAAGGCGTACTCTGTTCACCAACTAGCTCGCTCCAAGGTAGCAAAACACAAGCACACATGCAGAGCACGAATGCATGCGCCAGTGGTCAGGAGTGGAGGGGAAAGTCTCAAGTATCGCACGCGCAAGGTGGCCACCCATGAGCTTTTTAATGCAACAATACGAAGAGGTCTGTGATCATGCTCCTGGGATATAACCAGCGCTGATATGCATGGGAGTGTGGGGACGCACTCATCGACACCACATGCATGACCAGACTGTCGAGGGGAAACAAAATGTCTTCAACTGTGGCGTGGGCGGGTAACGGCAGTCTGTCAAGAAGGGACACACGATTTCTCTTTCTACGGTCCAGTGTCACCCACCACCTCGCACAGGGATAATTCTAGCCAGAAATATTGAGCGTACACGGACAGGAGTGCCGGTACGCGCCATTTCCGTGCACTTGCTGCAGGAACATTTGAGCGCATTAGCAGTAGTAAAAGGAAGAAAGGAAGAAATGAAAATGCCTCACTGAGGTATCGCATGGTGCTGGGCGCGCCCACGAAACACAGCGAACCTCGTCGGTATGTAAAGCACGCGCCAGGCAGACAGCGCCCTGCTGTGGCGATGGAGGACGATGAAGACGACAGACAATTGGACTTGAAGACATCAAACATGCCGCGGATATCAAATGATCCCCAACTCCCATCGCCACACTCAGCCGGCTAGGCCCATCGCAAAACGCCACTTGTCCGGCTAGAGCGAATGGCACTCAGGCGGGCAAAGACACTCTGCTGCACTTCTGCTTGCTCTCAGCTTTTCTACGAACCTTAACATCAATCCCTGCGCGCTCTACCAGCACCCGCATCACCAATTTCAGCAGCACGAGAAATTATTGTAGTAAGCTCGGAATCTAGCTTCACTTGGTACTGCTCAACAGTCTCCAGAAGGCCAGTGCATTCTGATGTTCCTTCAGCAACTTGGCCTTTTCTTCCCTTCTTTCTCTCCTCATCCGTCAGCACACGTTTGTCGTCTCTGTCTTCGGTTGCGATCATGTTGCGTACCTGTCGCTCCTTAATTGCTGTGAAGTCCCTGCCCTGCACGTAAATGATTTCCCACGATATTTGGTCCTTTAGCTGCTCCCAGTCCACAATGCATTGCTTCATTCGTCTCATGAAGGAGGCCACAGCACCAGAGTTGGTGTCATGATTTCCCGCTTCGTCACTTGCACACCCACGAAGGTCCAGTTCCGCCAGCCCACGTCATCCGCACGGCCACCGCCAGCAACAGCAGCATCTTCTGGCGGCGCCTCCACAAAGTAGAACACGACTACCACAAGGTGAAGGTAGTGGCGCTCAAAGCACCGTCACCTAGTGAGCATCAGCTGGAGAACTCAGTACGTGTCAGCGTCGGGATGCACGCCGAAGCTCTCACTTCAGTGAAGCATAACACGTCGCCTCGAATGATCAAGTGCGTCACTCCACCCGCATAACTGACACTGCGCTTCACACATCTGTGGAGCACGTGCGACCCACAACCAGCCGGTTTCCTGTACCGCGAGACAACCAAAACGTGCAACTGAAAACAAAACGCGAAGTCATCTAGCAGCATCCAAATGTAAGCGCACCGCTCCTTGCAGCCGCTGCGCATCTGGCGCGTCGGGCGCCCTCATGCGATCAGCAACGGACTGCAGGTCGCGCTGGATCTCCTGCAGTTCCACGTTGATGTCCTGGCTCATCCTTTCAAAACTTTCTGCCTTGTCTTCTGGTCGTGGCGAGAGTACACTCTCCACAGACGCGGCAAATGAGGGTGAAAGAAAGAAAGAAAGATGAGGCGCACACCAGTGCATGCGACTTGGACGGCAGGACGTGGTGCCCCGTTCACGTTGCCGAGCCGGCTCCGACAGAGACACACAACACACAACGCGCAATTAAGGTGCTTCCCGCCTGCGACTCGGCATGCTGCAACTACAACTTGCAAGCACCCAAAGTCAGACAAAATTAGCGCTCCGCTCAACAGAAACGCAATCTCCTCGTGACACTTTTACGAACAAAAAGAGGAGGGAGGCACTCACACTCACACACACCACCATTACAAATAGCATCGCTAGGTGATGCATTTGCCCAGAGGAGAGTTGCGATAATAGAATTAAAAAAGGATAAACCGCCATTGTGCCGCAACGGGTCTTGACGCAGGGGGTGCGAAGTTCACGCGTTTGTTTGTATGGACGCAAAGGCACGGCACCAAAGGCTCCAGCCCACACGCGCCCCTCAGCAAAAACAACGAGTACACCGGTCTCGGCTACGGCGCCTACAACGCTTCTTCCACCCATGTTTTCATGCACACTTGTTGTTTTTGGTCCCGTTACCTTGCGCGCCATCAACCACGGCGCTCCCGCACCCAAGCCCAACCACCAGAGAGGGAGAAGAGGAGGAATAACTCGACACCGAAGCACCCTTTTCACCCTGTAATGCCGGCGGAGAGAATACCAATGGCACGAGCATTACTGTCTCCTGCGGCTACACAGTGTGGGAAGCAGGCGCCACCGCCTCGTCTCATTTCCACGCCCTGCTGCTTCTATGGCATTCGGGCCACCACTGACTGCAGCCGCCCCTTGATCTTCTGCAGGTCATCAACAATGGCCTTGTGCTTGGCATTTGAGCTTGCGCTCGCCTGCAGTTGGTCGACAGTCCATCCCAATTCCCTTCCATTTTCGTCCAGGTGGGGATTGCTCATCGATCCTTGTCATAATCGGTCGACCACATGCCGGTCGCTAACACCCGGTCACTTTTCGAGTAAAGCGCTCAGCCCTACAACCGCGTTTAGGCCGCGGCGCCGTCAGGCCACGGCAGAACGCTCTCGCCTGTCATTGAAATATGCCAACATTTGTTCATGCCCGTCCTCAAAGAACGGCTAGTCGGTCTGGTGGCGTATGCTCGGACCACACGAGGAACACTAACGTTCAGACGAGTCTGTACTCGCATTGGCGAATGCACTGATTCACGTACATAGCTTCCATCGCCTAAAGAAAAGCGAGCAAGGCATTTATCTCGCAGTGAACCGGCTCGGCGACTCGGTCCCAGGCGGAGCCAATCTCACTGCATATTGCAGCAGCTGTGCGCGGTGCCAAGCCTGCAGTGCATTCGCTTCGTGTCGCAATGGGTCATTCGCCAGTGGAGCGCAAAGAACGCAAAAAACACTAACCCCTCTTGCCGCAACCTGCGCACACCAACATGTGAGAAGCAGCCGCGCCAGCTGTGTCAAAAGTGTGGTTCCGAAAGAGCAGCTGCCTTTACTAATCGCAGCCGCCCGCGTGCAGCGTGACCATCCTTTCAAGCGAGCGACAAGAGTGCCGTCGTAGCACAGAAGCTCAGCGGCAAGATGGCGCCGCTTCCAAGGGATGCACAACATGCTGCCGATGGGCTCGCGGGGCCCAGAAGAGGCCGTGTGGCACCTGCAGCACCTTTCGCGTGCGACGCAGACAGTGAGGCTAAGGGGCAGGTACCGCTCCATTGCCGCTAAGCAACTCGAGCTCCTGAGCTTCGACACGGTACAAGGCACGCCAAACATATACCACGCACAATGAACCGAGAACAGGCAGCTTCCGCAACGCTGGCAGGGCCGGCATCATCAGCGACAAGCAGTGATTGCCCAGGAATATTTTTTGCGTGAACTGCCAGGGACGGAAGAACACGGTGACGAAAGTTCGATGTGCTGAGCTTCAGCATTTACGTTGGCCATAGTCGCACACAAAAAATGACTGAATAACACACAGCACGGTACAAAGCAGGACACTCCGGCGCCAGCGTAGCTGACAGTTTGGTCGCGCGTATCGCTTTCAGCGTGCAACAATTGTCATCGGCACACACAACACCGCTGTGCCCACACAGCACGATGTGCAAAAGCGTGCTGTGTTTTGTCCTTTTGCGCCCCCGCTTCACGTAGCGCACGGACGAGTGTGAACTACGTTTGGGTGCGAGCGAACGTGCTTGTCACCGCAACGTGCCCCGGCAACAGAAGCTTAGCACACCCACGCAGTGAACCCTCCCGGGACCAGCACGAGAACAAAACTAACCTTGGCTATTCACTACAGCCTCGGTTCGGCATCGCCTTACAAACTGCACACGATGGGAGTGTGGTGCAGCAAAAAGCCTCGGTTTCTGTCAAGCGCGTCAACCGACATGGGGCATGCAAGGCCGAAGAACAACGGCGTGCCTCACACACTAGTCCCTTCGAGAACCGCTTAATACAACGTCAACAAGGCACTGACTAGCACTAAGATAGGGGAGCGATCATACGGAGAGCATGTTGAGAGCGGTGCCAGAACAGGGTGGACGGAATGCGTGGCTTCATTTGAGCAAAAGGGTGAGCGAACGTGAGGGCCGTAGTGCAACAGTCTCGAAGGACACGACAGCCTGTGGAGTCACAATTCAAGAAGGGCATGGCTGGTCAGGTGTGAGGGGTGTGGACCGTTCGCAAGCTGCTTGCGCCGCCGAGCACGTGGCATGAAACAGGGCGACATTCGTCAGTTTCAAAAGTAAAATGAGTAAAGATGAGGCGGAATGGGGCGTGCAACCGTTTGCAGGGGTTGGCAGCTAAAGCACGTCGTGCAACACCGCGGTGCGACACAAAGACCCGCAACAGCGCCACGCCAAAAGGGGCATGATAATACGAAGGCGAGATCGAATGGAAAAACAGAGAGGTTCCACTAAATTGTCGGAGTCACGTTGGTTCAGGCGCGTGCGTTGCAGACGGGAACGGGGTGGTCAGGGTCGTCTTCGGCGTTGGGTGCGCACGCGCCATTTATGGGCACTACCGCGAGCCCAACACAGGTCACTCCCAACCCCAGTCGCGTCACGCCGGCAGCGCCAGCCACACTAGGAGCAGTGGCACTACTTTTTTTGTCATAACTTAAAAGAGCAGTGCATATGTCCTTGTCCAGAAGCACTTGGTTGCTTACATTTGCGCCAGAGGGCGAGAGCAGCTCGGCGCTCGCCCAAAGTACACTGCTTGCTCTTTTCGCATCTTTGCCATCGGGTAATTGGTTTGCTGTCAACGTGCTGCACGTAGATCATCTCCAACGCGAGGCTGTCCCTCAGCTGCCCCAGCCATTGAACAGTTGCGCCATCTTGGCCATGAAGTCATTGACCGCATAAGTGGTGGTGCCGTGCTTGCTCTGCCTCGTCACCTGCACGCACACAAGGGTCCAGTGCTCACCAGCTCCCGCGTCTGCCATCACGTCCACACCAACAGCGTTGCCAGCCAGAGATTTAACAAAGTAAAACGCATCCACAACAGGAAATTCCCTCGCAAGGTATGTACAAGACATCGTGCTCCACATTGCCCATCACTGGTGGCTGCGTGCCACACTTAACCTTGACCTGATATCAAGCATCTTGTACGAACGCGGGCAGCGACCTACAGCACGCGCGCTCACCAGCACACTAGTCTGCACGTTAGCCCTATCTCTTGGTCGTGGAAGATACCTCATCTTCGCGCCAATCATTTCCACGATACTCGGATACAGGAAGGCACACACGCCAAATTGCTCCAGCCTGTTCGCGCAAATCTCTTCCATCGTCGCAAGCGCGCTCACCAGACTCGACTTCCCGCAGTGCATCGCAATCAGCAGCCTCCTGAGCCTCGCTTCAATCTCTGAAGAGACTGGATGGTTTCTGCAATGCTCCACACCATGCGCTATCGTCCGCACGAGCTTTATGACCGCATGCGTGGTTCCGTCCTCAGTCCACTCCTCATTGCCTACAAGGATCTTTATGTAATGCTCTGCGTTTTGTTCGCTGACATTTTTCAACTTGTCAGCAACCTTGTTGCATCTTTCTCTTTGTACGCCTTATCGTCAAACACGTAGCGCGGCAGCGGGCCCACCTCATCAACGCGTAGCTCAACCTCATCCCACAGCGCATCGATATCTGCCCGCGCACCTGCATCGTTCGCAGCGGCATACAACAGCGCCCGCTGCTGCCACGCGAAAAACGCCTTTATCTCGAGCGCAGTGTAGCAGTTGATGAAAATGTAATATGCCTCTTGTGCTTCTTCCACCCCTTGTAGTTTCGTTCACTGGCGA